>JAUCBJ010009115.1:0-82219 GCA_032718475.1 Nemertoderma westbladi | reverse complement strand
TATATCTGTTATTTCTTGTATACTTACATCATGGTCTGCTGGTATTGTATCTGTTATTCCTTGTATACTTACATCAGGGTCTGCTGGTATTGTATCTGTTATTTCTTGTATACTTACATCAGGGTCTGCTGTTATTATATCTGTTATTTCTTGTATACTTACATCATGGTCTGCTGGTATTGTATCTGTTATTCCTTGTATACTTACATCAGGGTCTGCTGTTATTGTATCTGTTATTTCTTGTATACTTACATCAGGGTCTGCTGTTATTGTATCTGTTATTTCTTGTATACTTACATCAGGGTCTGCCGGTATTGTATCTGTTATTTCTTGTATACTTACATCAGGGTCTGCCGGTATTGTATCTGTTATTTCTTGTATACTTACATCAGGGTCTGCCGGTATTGTATCTGTTATTTCTTGTATACTTACATCAGGGTCTGCTGTTATTGTATCTGTTATTTCTTGTATACTTACATCAGGGTCTGCTGTTATTGTATCTGTTATTCCTTGTATACTTACATCAGGGTCTGCTGGTATTGTATCTGTTATTTCTTGTATACTTACATCAGGGTCTGCCGGTATTGTATCTGTTATTTCTTGTATACTTACATCAGGGTCTGCCGGTATTGTATCCGTTATTTCTTGTATACTTACATCAGGGTCTGCCGGTATTGTATCCGTTATTTCTTGTATACTTACATCAGGGTCTGCTGTTATTGTATCTGTTATTCCTTGTATACTTACATCAGGGTCTGCCGGTATTGTATCTGTTATTTCTTGTATACTTACATCAGGGTCTGCTGTTATTATATCTGTTATTTCTTGTATACTTACATCAGGGTCTGCTGTTATTGTATCTGTTATTTCTTGTATACTTACATCAGGGTCTGCCGGTATTGTATCTGTTATTTCTTGTATACTTACATCAGGGTCTGCTGTTATTGTATCTGTTATTTCTTGTATACTTACATCAGGGTCTGCTGTTATTATATCTGTTATTTCTTGTATACTTACATCAGGGTCTGCTGGTATTGTATCTGTTATTTCTTGTATACTTACATCAGGGTCTGCTGTTATTGTATCTGTTATTTCTTGTATACTTACATCAGGGTCTGCTGTTATTATATCTGTTATTTCTTGTATACTTACATCAGGGTCTGCTGTTATTGTATCTGTTATTTCTTGTATACTTACATCAGGGTCTGCTGGTATTGTATCTGTTATTTCTTGTATACTTACATCAGGGTCTGCCGGTATTGTATCTGTTATTCCTTGTATACTTACATCAGGGTCTGCCGGTATTGTATCTGTTATTTCTTGTATACTTACATCAGGGTCTGCTGTTATTATATCTGTTATTTCTTGTATACTTACATCAGGGTCTGCTGTTATTGTATCTGTTATTTCTTGTATACTTACATCAGGGTCTGCCGGTATTGTATCTGTTATTTCTTGTATACTTACATCAGGGTCTGCTGTTATTGTATCTGTTATTTCTTGTATACTTACATCAGGGTCTGCTGTTATTGTATCTGTTATTTCTTGTATACTTACATCAGGGTCTGCCGGTATTGTATCTGTTATTTCTTGTATACTTACATCAGGGTCTGCCGGTATTGTATCTGTTATTTCTTGTATACTTACATCAGGGTCTGCTGGTATTGTATCTGTTATTTCTTGTATACTTACATCAGGGTCTGCTGGTATTGTATCTGTTATTTCTTGTATACTTACATCAGGGTCTGCCGGTATTGTATCCGTTATTTCTTGTATACTTACATCAGGGTCTGCTGTTATTGTATCTGTTATTTCTTGTATACTTACATCAGGGTCTGCCGGTATTGTATCTGTTATTTCTTGTATACTTACATCAGGGTCTGCTGTTATTGTATCTGTTATTTCTTGTATACTTACATCAAGGTCTGCTGGAATTGTATCCGTTATTTCTTGTATACTTACATCAGGGTCTGCTGGAATTGTATCCGTTATTTCTTGTATACTTACATTAGGGTCTGCTGTTATTATATCTGTTATTTCTTGTATACTTACATCAGGGTCTGCTGGTATTGTATCTGTTATTTCTTGTATACTTACATCAGGGTCTGCTGTTATTGTATTTGTTATTTCTTGTATACTTACATCAGGGTCTGCTGGTATTGTATCTGTTATTTCTTGTATACTTACATCAGGGTCTGCTGTTATTGTATCTGTTATTTCTTGTATACTTACATCAGGGTCTGCCGGTATTGTATCTGTTATTTCTTGTATACTTACATCAGGGTCTGCTGTTATTGTATCTGTTATTTCTTGTATACTTACATCAGGGTCTGCTGGTATTGTATCTGTTATTTCTTGTATACTTACATCAGGGTCTGCTGTTATTGTATCTGTTATTTCTTGTATACTTACATCAGGGTCTGCTGGTATTGTATCTGTTATTTCTTGTATACTTACATCAGGGTCTGCTGGTATTGTATCTGTTATTCCTTGTATACTTACATCAGGGTCTGCTGTTATTGTATCTGTTATTTCTTGTATACTTACATCAGGGTCTGCCGGTATTGTATCTGTTATTTCTTGTATACTTACATCAGGGTCTGCTGTTATTGTATCTGTTATTTCTTGTATACTTACATCAGGGTCTGCTGTTATTATATCTGTTATTTCTTGTATACTTACATCAGGGTCTGCCGGTATTGTATCTGTTATTTCTTGTATACTTACATCAGGGTCTGCTGTTATTATATCTGTTATTTCTTGTATACTTACATCAGGGTCTGCTGGTATTGTATCTGTTATTTCTTGTATACTTACATCAGGGTCTGCCGGTATTGTATCCGTTATTTCTTGTATACTTACATCAGGGTCTGCCGGTATTGTATCTGTTATTTCTTGTATACTTACATCAGGGTCTGCCGGTATTGTATCCGTTATTTCTTGTATACTTACATCAGGGTCTGCCGGTATTGTATCTGTTATTCCTTGTATACTTACATCAGGGTCTGCTGGTATTGTATCTGTTATTTCTTGTATACTTACATCAGGGTCTGCCGGTATTGTATCTGTTATTTCTTGTATACTTACATCAGGGTCTGCTGTTATTGTATCTGTTATTTCTTGTATACTTACATCAGGGTCTGCTGGTATTGTATCTGTTATTTCTTGTATACTTACATCAGGGTCTGCCGGTATTGTATCTGTTATTTCTTGTATACTTACATCAGGGTCTGCCGGTATTGTATCCGTTATTTCTTGTATACTTACATCAGGGTCTGCTGGTATTATATCTGTTATTTCTTGTATACTTACATCAGGGTCTGCCGGTATTGTATCTGTTATTTCTTGTATACTTACATCAGGGTCTGCTGGTATTATATCTGTTATTTCTTGTATACTTACATCAGGGTCTGCCGGTATTGTATCTGTTATTTCTTGTATACTTACATCAGGGTCTGCTGGTATTATATCTGTTATTTCTTGTATACTTACATCAGGGTCTGCCGGTATTGTATCTTTTATTTCTTGTATACTTACATCAGGGTCTGCTGTTATTGTATCTGTTATTTCTTGTATACTTACATCAGGGTCTGCTGGTATTGTATCTGTTATTTCTTGTATACTTACATCAGGGTCTGCTGTTATTGTATCTGTTATTTCTTGTATACTTACATCAGGGTCTGCTGGTATTGTATCTGTTATTTCTTGTATACTTACATCAGGGTCTGCCGGTATTGTATCTGTTATTTCTTATATACTTACATCAGGGTCTGCTGTTATTGTATCTGTTATTTCTTGTATACTTACATCAGGGTCTGCTGGTATTGTATCTGTTATTTCTTGTATACTTACATCAGGGTCTGCCGGTATTGTATCTGTTATTTCTTGTATACTTACATCAGGGTCTGCTGGAATTGTATATGTTATTTCTTGTATACTTACATCAGGGTCTGCTGTTATTGTATCTGTTATTTCTTGTATACTTACATCAGGGTCTGCTGGTATTGTATCTGTTATTTCTTGTATACTTACATCAGGGTCTGCCGGTATTGTATCTGTTATTTCTTGTATACTTACATCAAGGTCTGCTGGAATTGTATCTGTTATTTCTTGTATACTTACATCAAGGTCTGCTGGATTTGTATCTGTTATTTCTTGTATACTTACATCAGGGTCTGCTGGAATTGTATCTGTTATTTCTTGTATACTTACATCAGGGTCTGCTGTTATTGTATCTGTTATTTCTTGTATACTTACATCAGGGTCTGCTGGTATTGTATCCGTTATTTCTTGTATACTTACATCAGGGTCTGCCGGTATTGTATCTGTTATTTCTTGTATACTTACATCAGGGTCTGCTGTTATTGTATCTGTTATTTCTTGTATACTTACATCATGGTCTGCTGGTATTGTATCTGTTATTTCTTGTATACTTACATCAGGGTCTGCTGGTATTGTATCCGTTATTTCTTGTATACTTACATCAGGGTCTGCCGGTATTGTATCTGTTATTTCTTGTATAGTTACATCAGGGTCTGCTGTTATTGTATCTGTTATTTCTTGTATACTTACATCAGGGTCTGCCGGTATTGTATCTGTTATTTCTTGTATACTTACATCAGGGTCTGCCGGTATTGTATCTGTTATTTCTTGTATACTTACATCAGGGTCTGCTGGTATTGTATCTGTTATTTCTTGTATACTTACATCAGGGTCTGCTGTTATTGTATCTGTTATTTCTTGTATACTTACATCAGTTTCTGCTGGTATTGTATCTGTTATTTCTTGTATACTTACATCAGGGTCTGCCGGTATTGTATCTGTTATTTCTTGTATACTTACATCAGGGTCTGCCGGTATTGTATCTGTTATTTCTTGTATACTTACATCAGGGTCTGCCGGTATTGTATCTGTTATTTCTTGTATACTTACATCAGGGTCTGCTGTTATTGTATCTGTTATTTCTTGTATACTTACATCAGGGTCTGCCGGTATTGTATCTGTTATTTCTTGTATACTTACATCAGGGTCTGCTGTTATTGTATCTGTTATTTCTTGTATACTTACATCAGGGTCTGCTGGTATTGTATCTGTTATTTCTTGTATACTTACATCAGGGTCTGCTGTTATTGTATCTGTTATTTCTTGTATACTTACATCAGGGTCTGCTGTTATTGTATCTGTTATTTCTTGTATACTTACATCAGGGTCTGCTGGTATTGTATCTGTTATTTCTTGTATACTTACATCAGGGTCTGCTGTTATTGTATTTGTTATTTCTTGTATACTTACATCAGGGTCTGCTGTTATTGTATCTGTTATTTCTTGTATACTTACATCAGGGTCTGCCGGTATTGTATCTGTTATTTCTTGTATACTTACATCAGGGTCTGCTGGTATTGTATCTGTTATTTCTTGTATACATACATCAGGGTCTGCTGTTATTGTATCTGTTATTTTTTTTATACTTACATCAGTTTCTGCTGGTATTGTATCTGTTATTTCTTGTATACTTACATCAGGGTCTGCTGTTATTGTATTTGTTATTTCTTGTATACTTACATCAAGGTCTGCTGGATTTGTATCTGTTATTTCTTGTATACTTACATCAGGGTCTGCTGTCATTGTATTTGTTATTTCTTGTATACTTACATCAAGGTCTGCTGGATTTGTATCTGTTATTTCTTGTATACTTACATCAGGGTCTGCTGTTATTGTATCTTTTATTTCTTGTATACTTACATCAGGGTCTGCTGTTATTATATCTGTTATTTCTTGTATACTTACATCAGGGTCTGCTGTTATTGTATCTGTTATTTCTTGTATACTTACATCAGGGTCTGCTGGTATTGTATCTGTTATTTCTTGTATACTTACATCAGGGTCTGCTGTTATTGTATCTTTTATTTCTTGTATACTTACATCAGGGTCTGCTGTTATTATATCTGTTATTTCTTGTATACTTACATCAGGGTCTGCTGTTATTGTATCTGTTATTTCTTGTATACTTACATCAGGGTCTGCTGGTATTGTATCTGTTATTTCTTGTATACTTACATCAGGGTCTGCTGTTATTGTATCTGTTATTTCTTGTATACTTACATCAGTTTCTGCTGGAATTGTATCTGTTATTTCTTGTATACTTACATCAGGGTCTGCTGTTATTGTATCTGTTATTTCTTGTATACTTACATCAGGGTCTGCTGTTATTGTATCTGTTATTTCTTGTATAATTACATCAGGGTCTGCTGTTATTATATCTGTTATTTCTTGTATACTTACATCAGGGTCTGCTGTTATTGTATCTGTTATTTCTTGTATACTTACATCAGGGTCTGCTGGTATTGTATCTGTTATTTCTTGTATACTTACATCAGGGTCTGCTGTTATTGTATCTGTTATTTCTTGTATACTTACATCAGTTTCTGCTGGTATTGTATCTGTTATTTCTTGTATACTTACATCAGGGTCTGCTGGTATTGTATCTGTTATTTCTTGTATACTTACATCAGGGTCTGCTGTTATTGTATCTGTTATTTCTTGTATACTTACATCAGTTTCTGCTGGAATTGTATCTGTTATTTCTTGTATACTTACATCAGGGTCTGCTGGTATTGTATCTGTTATTTCTTGTATAATTACATCAGGGTCTGCTGTTATTGTATCTTTTATTTCTTGTATACTTACATCAGGGTCTGCTGTTATTATATCTGTTATTTCTTGTATACTTACATCAGGGTCTGCTGTTATTGTATCTGTTATTTCTTGTATACTTACATCAGGGTCTGCTGTTATTGTATCTTTTATTTCTTGTATACTTACATCAGGGTCTGCTGGTATTGTATCTGTTATTTCTTGTATACTTACATCAGGGTCTGCTGTTATTGTATCTGTTATTTCTTGTATACTTACATCAGGGTCTGCTGGTATTGTATCTGTTATTTCTTGTATACTTACATCAGGGTCTGCTGTTATTGTATCTGTTATTTCTTGTATACTTACATCAGTTTCTGCTGGTATTGTATCTGTTATTTCTTGTATACTTACATCAGGGTCTGCCGGTATTGTATCCGTTATTTCTTGTACACTTACATCAGGTTCTGCCGGTATTGTATCTGTTATTTCTTGTATACTTACATCAGGGTCTGCTGGTATTGTATCTGTTATTTCTTGTATACTTACATCAGGGTCTGCTGGTATTGTATCTGTTATTTCTTGTATACTTACATCAGGGTCTGCCGGTATTGTATCTGTTATTTCTTGTATACTTACATCAGGGTCTGCTGTTATTGTTTCTGTTATTTCTTGTATACTTACATCAAGGTCTGCTGGAATTGTATCTGTTATTTCTTGTATACTTACATCAGGGTCTGCTGTTATTGTTTCTGTTATTTCTTGTATACTTACATCAGGGTCTGCTGGAATTGTTTCTGTTATTTCTTGTATACTTACATCAAGGTCTGCTGGAATTGTATCTGTTATTTCTTGTATACTTACATCAGGGTCTGCCGGTATTGTATCTGTTATTTCTTGTATACTTACATCAGGGTCTGCTGTTATTATATCTGTTATTTCTTGTATACTTACATCAGGGTCTGCTGTTATTGTATCTGTTATTTCTTGTATACTTACATCAGGGTCTGCTGTTATTGTATCTGTTATTTCTTGTATACTTACATCAGGGTCTGCTGTTATTGTATCTGTTATTTCTTGTATACTTACATCAGGGTCTGCTGTTATTGTATCTGTTATTTCTTGTATACTTACATCAGGGTCTGCTGTTATTGTATCTGTTATTTCTTGTATACTTACATCAGGGTCTGCCGGTATTGTATCTGTTATTTCTTGTATACTTACATCAGGGTCTGCTGTTATTGTATCTGTTATTTCTTGTATACTTACATCAGTTTCTGCTGGTATTGTATCTGTTATTTCTTGTATACTTACATCAGGGTCTGCTGGAATTGTATCTGTTATTTCTTGTATACTTACATCAAGGTCTGCTGGATTTGTATCTGTTATTTCTTGTATACTTACATCAGGGTCTGCTGTTATTGTATCTGTTATTTCTTGTATACTTACATCAGGGTCTGCTGTTATTGTATCTGTTATTTCTTGTATACTTACATCAGCGTCTTCTGGTATTGTATCCGTTATTTCTTGTATACTTACATCAGGGTCTGCTGTTATTGTATCTGTTATTTCTTGTATACTTACATCAGGGTCTGCCGGTATTGTATCTGTTATTTCTTGTATACTTACATCAGGGTCTGCTGTTATTGTATCTGCTATTTCTTTTATACTTACATCAGGGTCTGCTGGAATTGTATCTTTTATTTCTTGTATACTTACATCAGGGTCTGCTGTTATTATATCTGTTATTTCTTGTATACTTACATCAGGGTCTGCCGGTATTGTATCTGTTATTTCTTGTATACTTACATCAAGGTCTGCTGGAATTGTATCTGTTATTTCTTGTATACTTACATCAGGGTCTGCTGTTATTGTATCTGTTATTTCTTGTATACTTACATCATGGTCTGCTGGTATTGTATCTGTTATTTCTTGTATACTTACATCAGGGTCTGCTGGTATTGTATCTGTTATTTCTTGTATACTTACATCAGGGTCTGCCGGTATTGTATCTGTTATTTCTTGTATACTTACATCAGGGTCTGCTGGTATTGTATCTGTTATTTCTTGTATACTTACATCAGGGTCTGCTGGTATTGTATCTGTTATTTCTTGTATACTTACATCAGGGTCTGCCGGTATTGTATCTGTTATTTCTTGTATACTTACATCAGGGTCTGCTGGTATTGTATCTGTTATTTCTTGTATACATACATCAGGGTCTGCTGTTATTGTATCTGTTATTTTTTTTATACTTACATCAGTTTCTGCTGGTATTGTATCTGTTATTTCTTGTATACTTACATCAGGGTCTGCTGTTATTGTATTTGTTATTTCTTGTATACTTACATCAGGGTCTGCTGGTATTGTATCTGTTATTTCTTGTATACTTAAATCAGGGTCTGCTGTTATTGTATCTGTTATTTCTTGTATACTTACATCAGGGTCTGCCGGTATTGTATCTGTTATTTCTTGTATACTTACATCAGGGTCTGCTGTTATTGTATCTGTTATTTCTTGTATACTTACATCAGGGTCTGCTGTTATTGTATCTGTTATTTCTTGTATACTTACATCAGGGTCTGCTGTTATTGTATATGTTATTTCTTGTATACTTACATCAGGGTCTGCTGTTATTATATCTGTTATTTCTTGTATACTTACATCAGGGTCTGCTGGTATTGTATCTGTTATTTCTTGTATACTTACATCAGGGTCTGCTGTTATTGTATCTGTTATTTCTTGTATACTTACATCAGTTTCTGCTGGTATTGTATCTGTTATTTCTTGTATACTTACATCAGGGTCTGCTGTTATTGTATTTTTTATTTCTTGTATACTTACATCAGGGTCTGCTGTTATTATATCTGTTATTTCTTGTATACTTACATCAGGGTCTGCTGTTATTATATCTGTTATTTCTTGTATACTTACATCAGGGTCTGCTGGTATTGTATCTGTTATTTCTTGTATACTTACATCAGGGTCTGCCGGTATTGTATCTGTTATTTCTTGTATACTTACATCAGGGTCTGCTGTTATTATATCTGTTATTTCTTGTATACTTACATCAGGGTCTGCCGGTATTGTATCTGTTATTTCTTGTATACTTACATCAGGGTCTGCTGTTATAGTATCTGTTTTTTCTTGTATACTTACATCAGTTTCAGCTGGTATTGTATCTGTTATTTCTTGTATACTTACATCAGGGTCTGCTGGTATTGTATCTGTTATTTCTTGTATACTTACATCAGGGTCTGCTGTTATTGTATCTGTTATTTCTTGTATACTTACATCAGTTTCTGCTGGAATTGTATCTGTTATTTCTTGTATACTTACATCAGGGTCTGCTGGTATTGTATCTGTTATTTCTTGTATACTTAAATCAGGGTCTGCTGTTATTGTATCTGTTATTTCTTGTATACTTACATCAGGGTCTGCCGGTATTGTATCTGTTATTTCTTGTATACTTACATCAGGGTCTGCTGTTATTGTATCTGTTATTTCTTGTATACTTACATCAGGGTCTGCCGGTATTGTATCTGTTATTTCTTGTATACTTACATCAGGGTCTGCTGTTATTGTATCTGTTATTTCTTGTATACTTACATCAGGGTCTGCCGGTATTGTATCTGTTATTTCTTGTATACTTACATCAGGGTCTGCTGGTATTGTATCTGTTATTTCTTGTATACTTACATCAGGGTCTGCTGGTATTGTATCTGTTATTTCTTGTATACTTACATCAGGGTCTGCAGTTATTATATCTGTTATTTCTTGTATACTTACATCAGGGTCTGCTGGTATTGTATCTGTTATTTCTTGTATACTTACATCAGGGTCTGCTGTTATTATATCTGTTATTTCTTGTATACTTACATCAGGGTCTGCTGGTATTGTATCTGTTATTTCTTGTATACTTACATCAGGGTCTGCTGTTATTGTATCTGTTATTTCTTGTATACTTACATCAGTTTCTGCTGGTATTGTATATGTTATTTCTTGTATACTTACATCAGGGTCTGCTGGTATTGTATCTGTTATTTCTTGTATACTTACATCAGGGTCTGCTGTTATTGTATCTGTTATTTCTTGTATACTTACATCAGTTTCTGCTGGAATTGTATCTGTTATTTCTTGTATACTTACATCAGGGTCTGCTGGTATTGTATCTGTTATTTCTTGTATACTTACATCAGGGTCTGCTGTTATTGTATCTTTTATTTCTTGTATACTTACATCAGGGTCTGCTGTTATTATATCTGTTATTTCTTGTATACTTACATCAGGGTCTGCTGTTATTGTATCTGTTATTTCTTGTATACTTACATCAGGGTCTGCTGGTATTGTATCTGTTATTTCTTGTATACTTACATCAGGGTCTGCTGTTATTGTATCTGTTATTTCTTGTATACTTACATCAGGGTCTGCTGGTATTGTATCTGTTATTTCTTGTATACTTACATCAGGGTCTGCTGTTATTGTATGTGTTATTTCTTGTATACTTACATCAGTTTCTGCTGGTATTGTATCTGTTATTTCTTGTATACTTACATCAGGGTCTGCTGTTATTGTATCTGTTATTTCTTGTATACTTACATCAGGGTCTGCTGGTAATCTGTTATTTCTTGTATACTTACATCAGGGTCTGCTGTTATTGTATCTGTTATTTCTTGTATACTTACATCAGGGTCTGCCGGTATTGTGTCTGTTATTTCTTGTATACTTACATCAGGGTCTGCCGGTATTGTATCTGTTATTTCTTGTATACTTACATCAGGGTCTGCTGGTAATCTGTTATTTCTTGTATACTTACATCAGGGTCTGCTGTTATTGTATCTGTTATTTCTTGTATACTTACATCAGGGTCTGCCGGTATTGTATCTGTTATTTCTTGTATACTTACATCAGGGTCTGCTGGTAATCTGTTATTTCTTGTATACTTACATCAGGGTCTGCTGTTATTTCTTGTATACTTACATCAGGGTCTGCCGGTATTGTGTCTGTTATTTCTTGTATACTTTCATCAGGGTCTGCCGGTATTGTATCTGTTATTTCTTGTATACTTTCATCAGGGTCTGCCGGTATTGTATCTGTTATTTCTTGTATACTTACATCAGGGTCTGCTGTTATTGTATCTGTTATTTCTTGTATACTTACATCAGGGTCTGCCGGTATTGTATCTGTTATTTCTTGTATACTTACATCAGGGTCTGCCGGTATTGTATCCGTTATTTCTTGTATACTTACATCAGGGTCTGCCGGTATTGTATCTGTTATTTCTTGTATACTTACATCAGGGTCTGCTGGTATTGTATCTGTTATTTCTTGTATACTTACATCAGGGTCTGCTGTTATTGTATCTGTTATTTCTCGTATACTTACATCAGGGTCTGCTGTTATTGTATCTGTTATTTCTTGTATACTTACATCAAGGTCTGCTGGTATTGTATCTGTTATTTCTTGTATACTTACATCAGGGTCTGCCGGTATTGTATCTGTTATTTCTTGTATACTTACATCAGGGTCTGCCGGTATTGTATCTGTTATTTCTTGTATACTTACATCAGGGTCTGCTGGTAATCTGTTATTTCTTGTATACTTACATCAGGGTCTGCTGTTATTTCTTGTATACTTACATCAGGGTCTGCCGGTATTGTGTCTGTTATTTCTTGTATACTTTCATCAGGGTCTGCCGGTATTGTATCTGTTATTTCTTGTATACTTTCATCAGGGTCTGCCGGTATTGTATCTGTTATTTCTTGTATACTTACATCAGGGTCTGCTGTTATTGTATCTGTTATTTCTTGTATACTTACATCAGGGTCTGCCGGTATTGTATCTGTTATTTCTTGTATACTTACATCAGGGTCTGCCGGTATTGTATCCGTTATTTCTTGTATACTTACATCAGGGTCTGCCGGTATTGTATCTGTTATTTCTTGTATACTTACATCAGGGTCTGCTGGTATTGTATCTGTTATTTCTTGTATACTTACATCAGGGTCTGCTGTTATTGTATCTGTTATTTCTTGTATACTTACATCAGGGTCTGCTGTTATTGTATCTGTTATTTCTTGTATACTTACATCAAGGTCTGCTGGTATTGTATCTGTTATTTCTTGTATACTTACATCAGGGTCTGCCGGTATTGTATCTGTTATTTCTTGTATACTTACATCAGGGTCTGCCGGTATTGTATCCGTTATTTCTTGTATACTTACATCAGGGTCTGCCGGTATTGTATCTGTTATTTCTTGTATACTTACATCAGGGTCTGCTGGTATTGTATCTGTTATTTCTTGTATACTTACATCAGGGTCTGCTGTTATTGTATCTGTTATTTCTTGTATACTTACATCAAGGTCTGCTGGTATTGTATCTGTTATTTCTTGTATACTTACATCAAGGTCTGCTGGAATTGTATCTGTTATTTCTTGTATACTTACATCAGGGTCTGCTGTTATTGTATCTGTTATTTCTTGTATACTTACATCATGGTCTGCTGGTATTGTATCTGTTATTTCTTGTATACTTACATCAGGGTCTGCTGGTATTGTATCTGTTATTTCTTGTATACTTACATCAGGGTCTGCCGGTATTGTATCTGTTATTTCTTGTATACTTACATCAGGGTCTGCTGGTATTGTATCTGTTATTTCTTGTATACTTACATCAGGGTCTGCTGGTATTGTATCTGTTATTTCTTGTATACTTACATCAGGGTCTGCCGGTATTGTATCTGTTATTTCTTGTATACTTACATCAGGGTCTGCTGGTATTGTATCTGTTATTTCTTGTATACATACATCAGGGTCTGCTGTTATTGTATCTGTTATTTTTTGTATACTTACATCAGTTTCTGCTGGTATTGTATCTGTTATTTCTTGTATACTTACATCAGGGTCTGCTGTTATTGTATTTGTTATTTCTTGTATACTTACATCAGGGTCTGCTGGTATTGTATCTGTTATTTCTTGTATACTTACATCAGGGTCTGCTGTTATTGTATCTGTTATTTCTTGTATACTTACATCAGGGTCTGCCGGTATTGTATCTGTTATTTCTTGTATACTTACATCAGGGTCTGCTGTTATTGTATCTGTTATTTCTTGTATACTTACATCAGGGTCTGCTGTTATTGTATCTGTTATTTCTTGTATACTTACATCAGGGTCTGCTGTTATTGTATCTGTTATTTCTTGTATACTTACATCAGGGTCTGCTGTTATTATATCTGTTATTTCTTGTATACTTACATCAGGGTCTGCTGGTATTGTATCTGTTATTTCTTGTATACTTACATCAGGGTCTGCTGTTATTGTATCTGTTATTTCTTGTATACTTACATCAGTTTCTGCTGGTATTGTATCTGTTATTTCTTGTATACTTACATCAGGGTCTGCTGTTATTGTATTTTTTATTTCTTGTATACTTACATCAGGGTCTGCTGTTATTATATCTGTTATTTCTTGTATACTTACATCAGGGTCTGCTGTTATTATATCTGTTATTTCTTGTATACTTACATCAGGGTCTGCTGGTATTGTATCTGTTATTTCTTGTATACTTACATCAGGGTCTGCCGGTATTGTATCTGTTATTTCTTGTATACTTACATCAGGGTCTGCTGTTATTATATCTGTTATTTCTTGTATACTTACATCAGGGTCTGCCGGTATTGTATCTGTTATTTCTTGTATACTTACATCAGGGTCTGCTGTTATTGTATCTGTTATTTCTTGTATACTTACATCAGTTTCAGCTGGTATTGTATCTGTTATTTCTTGTATACTTACATCAGGGTCTGCTGGTACTGTATCTGTTATTTCTTGTATACTTACATCAGGGTCTGCTGTTATTGTATCTGTTATTTCTTGTATACTTACATCAGTTTCTGCTGGAATTGTATCTGTTATTTCTTGTATACTTACATCAGGGTCTGCTGGTATTGTATCTGTTATTTCTTGTATACTTAAATCAGGGTCTGCTGTTATTGTATCTGTTATTTCTTGTATACTTACATCAGGGTCTGCCGGTATTGTATCTGTTATTTCTTGTATACTTACATCAGGGTCTGCTGTTATTGTATCTGTTATTTCTTGTATACTTACATCAGGGTCTGCCGGTATTGTATCTGTTATTTCTTGTATACTTACATCAGGGTCTGCTGTTATTGTATCTGTTATTTCTTGTATACTTACATCAGGGTCTGCCGGTATTGTATCTGTTATTTCTTGTATACTTACATCAGGGTCTGCTGGTATTGTATCTGTTATTTCTTGTATACTTACATCAGGGTCTGCTGGTATTGTATCTGTTATTTCTTGTATACTTACATCAGGGTCTGCTGTTATTATATCTGTTATTTCTTGTATACTTACATCAGGGTCTGCT
The DNA here is from genome assembly GCA_032718475.1 of Nemertoderma westbladi. Taxonomy (NCBI): domain Eukaryota; kingdom Metazoa; phylum Xenacoelomorpha; order Nemertodermatida; family Nemertodermatidae; genus Nemertoderma; species Nemertoderma westbladi. Next base: position 67,189 of record JAUCBJ010009115.1, on the reverse strand, counting down.
GGTATTGTATCTGTTATTTCTTGTATACTTACATCAGGGTCTGCTGTTATTATATCTGTTATTTCTTGTATACTTACATCAGGGTCTGCTGGTATTGTATCTGTTATTTCTTGTATACTTACATCAGGGTCTGCTGTTATTGTATCTGTTATTTCTTGTATACTTACATCAGTTTCTGCTGGTATTGTATCTGTTATTTCTTGTATACTTACATCAGGGTCTGCTGGTATTGTATCTGTTATTTCTTGTATACTTACATCAGGGTCTGCTGTTATTGTATCTGTTATTTCTTGTATACTTACATCAGTTTCTGCTGGAATTGTATCTGTTATTTCTTGTATACTTACATCAGGGTCTGCTGGTATTGTATCTGTTATTTCTTGTATACTTACATCAGGGTCTGCTGTTATTGTATCTTTTATTTCTTGTATACTTACATCAGGGTCTGCTGTTATTATATCTGTTATTTCTTGTATACTTACATCAGGGTCTGCTGTTATTGTATCTGTTATTTCTTGTATACTTACATCAGGGTCTGCTGGTATTGTATCTGTTATTTCTTGTATACTTACATCAGGGTCTGCTGTTATTGTATCTGTTATTTCTTGTATACTTACATCAGGGTCTGCTGGTATTGTATCTGTTATTTCTTGTATACTTACATCAGGGTCTGCTGTTATTGTATGTGTTATTTCTTGTATACTTACATCAGTTTCTGCTGGTATTGTATCTGTTATTTCTTGTATACTTACATCAGGGTCTGCTGTTATTGTATCTGTTATTTCTTGTATACTTACATCAGGGTCTGCCGGTATTGTATCCGTTATTTCTTGTATACTTACATCAGGGTCTGCCGGTATTGTATCTGTTATTTCTTGTATACTTACATCAGGGTCTGCTGGTATTGTATCTGTTATTTCTTGTATACTTACATCAGGGTCTGCTGTTATTGTATCTGTTATTTCTTGTATACTTACATCAGGGTCTGCTGTTATTGTATCTGTTATTTCTTGTATACTTACATCAAGGTCTGCTGGTATTGTATCTGTTATTTCTTGTATACTTACATCAGGGTCTGCCGGTATTGTATCTGTTATTTCTTGTATACTTACATCAGGGTCTGCCGGTATTGTATCCGTTATTTCTTGTATACTTACATCAGGGTCTGCCGGTATTGTATCTGTTATTTCTTGTATACTTACATCAGGGTCTGCTGTTATTGTATTTGTTATTTCTTGTATACTTACATCAGGGTCTGCTGTTATTATATCTGTTATTTCTTGTATACTTACATCAGGGTCTGCTGTTATTGTATCTGTTATTTCTTGTATACTTTCATCAGGGTCTGCCGGTATTGTATCTGTTATTTCTTGTATACTTACATCAGGGTCTGCTGTTATTGTATCTGTTATTTCTTGTATACTTACATCAGGGTCTGCTGTTATTGTATCTGTTATTTCTTGTATACTTACATCAGGGTCTGCTGTTATTGTATCTGTTATTTCTTGTATACTTACATCAGGGTCTGCTGTTATTATATCTGTTATTTCTTGTATACTTACATCAGGGTCTGCTGGTATTGTATCTGTTATTTCTTGTATACTTACATCAGGGTCTGCTGTTATTGTATCTGTTATTTCTTGTATACTTACATCAGTTTCTGCTGGTATTGTATCTGTTATTTCTTGTATACTTACATCAGGGTCTGCTGTTATTGTATTTTTTATTTCTTGTATACTTACATCAGGGTCTGCTGTTATTATATCTGTTATTTCTTGTATACTTACATCAGGGTCTGCTGTTATTATATCTGTTATTTCTTGTATACTTACATCAGGGTCTGCTGGTATTGTATCTGTTATTTCTTGTATACTTACATCAGGGTCTGCCGGTATTGTATCTGTTATTTCTTGTATACTTACATCAGGGTCTGCTGTTATTATATCTGTTATTTCTTGTATACTTACATCAGGGTCTGCCGGTATTGTATCTGTTATTTCTTGTATACTTACATCAGGGTCTGCTGTTATTGTATCTGTTATTTCTTGTATACTTACATCAGTTTCAGCTGGTATTGTATCTGTTATTTCTTGTATACTTACATCAGGGTCTGCTGGTATTGTATCTGTTATTTCTTGTATACTTACATCAGGGTCTGCTGTTATTGTATCTGTTATTTCTTGTATACTTACATCAGTTTCTGCTGGAATTGTATCTGTTATTTCTTGTATACTTACATCAGGGTCTGCTGGTATTGTATCTGTTATTTCTTGTATACTTAAATCAGGGTCTGCTGTTATTGTATCTGTTATTTCTTGTATACTTACATCAGGGTCTGCCGGTATTGTATCTGTTATTTCTTGTATACTTACATCAGGGTCTGCTGTTATTGTATCTGTTATTTCTTGTATACTTACATCAGGGTCTGCCGGTATTGTATCTGTTATTTCTTGTATACTTACATCAGGGTCTGCTGTTATTGTATCTGTTATTTCTTGTATACTTACATCAGGGTCTGCCGGTATTGTATCTGTTATTTCTTGTATACTTACATCAGGGTCTGCTGGTATTGTATCTGTTATTTCTTGTATACTTACATCAGGGTCTGCTGGTATTGTATCTGTTATTTCTTGTATACTTACATCAGGGTCTGCTGTTATTATATCTGTTATTTCTTGTATACTTACATCAGGGTCTGCTGGTATTGTATCTGTTATTTCTTGTATACTTACATCAGGGTCTGCTGTTATTATATCTGTTATTTCTTGTATACTTACATCAGGGTCTGCTGGTATTGTATCTGTTATTTCTTGTATACTTACATCAGGGTCTGCTGTTATTGTATCTGTTATTTCTTGTATACTTACATCAGTTTCTGCTGGTATTGTATCTGTTATTTCTTGTATACTTACATCAGGGTCTGCTGGTATTGTATCTGTTATTTCTTGTATACTTACATCAGGGTCTGCTGTTATTGTATCTGTTATTTCTTGTATACTTACATCAGTTTCTGCTGGAATTGTATCTGTTATTTCTTGTATACTTACATCAGGGTCTGCTGGTATTGTATCTGTTATTTCTTGTATACTTACATCAGGGTCTGCTGTTATTGTATCTTTTATTTCTTGTATACTTACATCAGGGTCTGCTGTTATTATATCTGTTATTTCTTGTATACTTACATCAGGGTCTGCTGTTATTGTATCTGTTATTTCTTGTATACTTACATCAGGGTCTGCTGGTATTGTATCTGTTATTTCTTGTATACTTACATCAGGGTCTGCTGTTATTGTATCTGTTATTTCTTGTATACTTACATCAGGGTCTGCTGGTATTGTATCTGTTATTTCTTGTATACTTACATCAGGGTCTGCTGTTATTGTATGTGTTATTTCTTGTATACTTACATCAGTTTCTGCTGGTATTGTATCTGTTATTTCTTGTATACTTACATCAGGGTCTGCTGTTATTGTATCTGTTATTTCTTGTATACTTACATCAGGGTCTGCCGGTATTGTATCCGTTATTTCTTGTATACTTACATCAGGGTCTGCCGGTATTGTATCTGTTATTTCTTGTATACTTACATCAGGGTCTGCTGGTATTGTATCTGTTATTTCTTGTATACTTACATCAGGGTCTGCTGTTATTGTATCTGTTATTTCTTGTATACTTACATCAGGGTCTGCTGTTATTGTATCTGTTATTTCTTGTATACTTACATCAAGGTCTGCTGGTATTGTATCTGTTATTTCTTGTATACTTACATCAGGGTCTGCCGGTATTGTATCTGTTATTTCTTGTATACTTACATCAGGGTCTGCCGGTATTGTATCCGTTATTTCTTGTATACTTACATCAGGGTCTGCCGGTATTGTATCTGTTATTTCTTGTATACTTACATCAGGGTCTGCTGGTATTGTATCTGTTATTTCTTGTATACTTACATCAGGGTCTGCTGTTATTGTATCTGTTATTTCTTGTATACTTACATCAGGGTCTGCTGTTATTGTATCTGTTATTTCTTGTATACTTACATCAAGGTCTGCTGGTATTGTATCTGCTATTTCTTGTATACTTACATCAGGGTCTGCCGGTATTGTATCTGTTATTTCTTGTATACTTACATCAGGGTCTGCCGGTATTGTATCCGTTATTTCTTGTATACTTACATCAGGGTCTGCCGGTATTGTATCTGTTATTTCTTGTATACTTACATCAGGGTCTGCTGGTATTGTATCTGTTATTTCTTGTATACTTACATCAGGGTCTGCTGTTATTGTATCTGTTATTTCTTGTATACTTACATCAGGGTCTGCTGTTATTGTATCTGTTATTTCTTGTATACTTACATCAAGGTCTGCTGGTATTGTATCTGTTATTTCTTGTATACTTACATCAGGGTCTGCCGGTATTGTATCTGTTATTTCTTGTATACTTACATCAGGGTCTGCCGGTATTGTATCCGTTATTTCTTGTATACTTACATCAGGGTCTGCCGGTATTGTATCTGTTATTTCTTGTATACTTACATCAGGGTCTGCTGGTATTGTATCTGTTATTTCTTGTATACTTACATCAGGGTCTGCTGTTATTGTATCTGTTATTTCTTGTATACTTACATCAGGGTCTGCTGTTATTGTATCTGTTATTTCTTGTATACTTACATCAAGGTCTGCTGGTATTGTATCTGCTATTTCTTGTATACTTACATCAGGGTCTGCCGGTATTGTATCTGTTATTTCTTGTATACTTACATCAGGGTCTGCCGGTATTGTATCCGTTATTTCTTGTATACTTACATCAGGGTCTGCCGGTATTGTATCCGTTATTTCTTGTATACTTACATCAGGGTCTGCTGGTATTGTATCTGTTATTTCTTGTATACTTACATCAGGGTCTGCTGTTATTATATCCGTTATTTCTTGTATACTTACATCAGGGTCTGCCGGTATTGTATCTGTTATTTCTTGTATACTTACATCAGGGTCTGCCGGTATTGTATCCGTTATTTCTTGTATACTTACATCAGGGTCTGCTGTTATTGTATCTGTTATTTCTTGTATACTTACATCAGGGTCTGCTGTTATTGTATCTGTTATTTCTTGTATACTTACATCAGGGTCTGCTGGTATTGTATCTGTTATTTCTTGTATACTTACATCAGGGTCTGCTGGTATTGTATCTGTTATTTCTTGTATACTTACATCAGGGTCTGCTGTTATTGTATCTGTTATTTCTTGTATACTTACATCAGGGTCTGCTGTTATTGTATCTGTTATTTCTTGTATACTTACATCAGGGTCTGCTGTTATTGTATCTGTTATTTCTTGTATACTTACATCAGGGTCTGCTGTTATTGTATCTGTTATTTCTTGTATACTTACATCAGGGTCTGCTGTTATTGTATCTGTTATTTCTTGCATACTTACATCAGGGTCTGCCGGTATTGTATCTGTTATTTCTTGTATACTTACATCAGGGTCTGCTGTTATTGTATCTGTTATTTCTTGTATACTTACATCAGGGTCTGCTGGTATTGTATCTGTTATTTCTTGTATACTTACATCAGGGTCTGCTGGTATTGTATCTGTTATTTCTTGTATACTTACATCAGGGTCTGCTGTTATTGTATCTGTTATTTCTTGTATACTTACATCAGGGTCTGCTGTTATTGTATCTGTTATTTCTTGTATACTTACATCAGGGTCTGCTGTTATTGTATCTGTTATTTCTTGTATACTTACATCAGGGTCTGCTGTTATTGTATCTGTTATTTCTTGTATACTTACATCAGGGTCTGCTGTTATTGTATCTGTTATTTCTTGTATACTTACATCAGGGTCTGCCGGTATTGTATCTGTTATTTCTTGTATACTTACATCAGGGTCTGCTGGAATTGTATCTGTTATTTCTTGTATGGTCGCGAATTGATCATGGAAGTGGTTTTTTAGTCGGAGCATTTCTTTTTCAACGTCCACCATAGTAATGGGTTGTGTTGGCAGTTTTGGTTTACCGGTTACCATGGGCGAACGGGACCTGGACCTACTGCCGCCCCTCCGCCTACTGGTCCCTGGAGACAAGTGGTATGGCCTTGGATGGTCAACTGAAAGCATTAAATATAACGGGTGAGTCTATTACACTGTACAGTATTTGTTTATAGGGCAAATGGAGCATTTCCGTCTGGCTGGTAAATGTTTGATCGCAAATTTCGCGGCATTGCTGGTTCGGAGTTAAACCATACTTAGTATTAGAGGGAATGTTTAGAAAATTTGTAAAGTTTGGTGTCAAACTTTTGTAAAGTCTGACGTCAGCTACGACAGATTACTGTATGTGGTTTTTAGAAATTGTTAAATTTCTCGGGAACGCTTTATTTTCCAGAGCTGAAATTTTGGTTGCTTGTAGAGAATCATAAAGTCTATCTTTTACGAAATTGATTGACATCTAATTGGGGATCCACTAGAGACTCCAAAGCAATAGGCCTACTGCCTACCGGTACGGTACTGCTGTACTGTACAAGTACAAAATTGCAGAATAATAATTTGACACCACCTAGCGGCTTAATGTATGATTGTATATCGAACGAATACATTTATAGCATGGGGTATAGGGTCCGAGCCACGAAGTTGGCGGAGCCTTTGCGAACTGACGCTATCTCTTAGGGGGGTAGCTCAATTATTATGGCAAATAGTTCATTCAATAATGTTACTGTATGTCATCATTGACGCTACGATTTTGGCTTACTTATAACTTCGTCGGATTTAACGCTGTAGAGTTGAAAATTAGTTAGGCATCAATAAGACCATAAGTTTAGTTTCTTTGGGGACTTTCAGATACCATCAAATCATCAGTGTCTCGCTAGAGGGCTACATGTCTAGACATTAAATATCCTCACATTTCTTTGCTTTAAACCCGTTCTAGCTGAAACTTGGCATATTTGTACTACATCATTAACTGTGTCATTCAAAGGAGGCTCATCTGTCTGCAGTTCTCTAGGCTGCCGCTAGAGGACGATATATCTCAAAGTGCAATCACTGATTTAGCTGAAACGTACTTCTCAGATATGTGCTAAAACACATCCGGTGTGTTTGACGGGCTATGAATCAGTCCAACCAGTTCCGCCTCACCACGATTCCAGCAAAGTTTAATTATGTAGGACAGGCAATAGTGTTAGGCCACAGACTAATAACACAGCTTGCTTATTGTTTATCTCGCAAAATGATTGGCCGAGTATTTAATGGAGATTCTGTAGAATAAATATAGCTAAATAATTTTGTTGAGACATCGACATGGTAAATTAATATTTCAGTATCAATACTAAACGGCATAAGGTATTGTAGTACTGTAAGTTATAATAATTCTTACAAATTGGGTCGCCTCCACACCTAAAATATATTACTTCTAAAACACCAATTTTCTGTTAATACCTGCCTGCCATCAATCCTCTGTCTGTGCGCCTTTGGGTTGGGGTGCAGATTAAGAGGGGGTTGAAAGCGAGCAACTTTCCCCTCTATGATGTATTTGCGGTTTGGTTAATTTCTTAAATACCGATTTTGTGATAGAATTGCCCAATTTTAATTTGTATCTCATAACTGAGCCTCGTGCTGCACGAAGGCCCCACGAGCGTGTACAGATAGGCCTACATAAATGTTATGTTGAAACCATTTCCTTGACCACTAATGTAGGAGTGAACTACACTACTGCTCTTGTACCGGTGTTGTATGTTAACTCATCCCCTGTAGACACCCCCCCCCCCCCCCCCCGGGCAGTTAGTTGTTAGGGCCTACTTACACTTTAGCCGGGGAGGCAAATATAATCATGGGGAAACTCTCCTTCTTAAGAGCTACAGTATTTCTCCCACACCACGGAGCAATGCTGTCAAAATTCGAAACAATGTCGCAAAATGACCGCAAACACAAAAATTGAAAAATTTTATTATAGTGGCCGTGCTTTCTAAACAAAACAATAAACGATACTTTATTTTCCTTGCGGACAATTTGCGCTGACGATCACAATTTTCACTTGCCGTCAATGTGCGCCACTATCTGCAAAATTCAGTATTTTCATGATTTTTTAACCCTTAACTAACCTGCATAATCTTGTAACATGTTTTAATTGTAGTTTATTGTTTTGGTTCCCCCAATCCGTAACCCGATCCTTTTCCTACTTACAGCACGTCCCAAATTCAATTAGTGCTTCCCTGTTTTTAAGCACGGTGAATTTAGTATGATTAGGGGGTCTACCAAAAGGGGAAAGTTATACAGTACAAAGGAATGTACTTCTGACATACTGTGATAACGGTAGCCGGAACGTACCATGCCTACAGTATTAGGGCCTACTGTATTTTGGTAGGCCTACCACATGTCTCAAATTAAATAATATGCTAATGAATACATAACATGCGGAACCACAATTAGATTAGTCTTTAATAATTGTCAATATTTAATAACTGGTACCAACCAGCGGTTAAGGCATTACAACTAACCTGTGGGGTAACTAAAGACCTCATCCACTGAAGTGTTCAGGCGATGTATAGCGGTTATTGGAGTGAACATGGGCGTAGATCCACCGGAGGTGGAGGTGTCTCTGAGACAGAATGGTGTCTGGGAGGGAACTACACCGCCCACTTCCTCTAGCTGCCGACACTATTGGGGGAAATCAAATGTGTTCCTATATAATATGTAAAATTTAATTATTGTACTTTACAGGGCAATAGTAAGCCGATACAATGTTGCATGTGCAAAATATGAAATAATAAATGTTGTTCGGTATGTCAGTCTTTCGGTAAATGGTTGAAGGGTACTTAGTCAATCTTTGTATAAATAATAAACAATATTCCTTAGTTTCCAATCAGTAGGCCTTGGTTCGATCCCTAGATGGGGCAGCAGTGTTTTAAATGCAGCTTAGCCCAACCCCGGCTTTGATCCTATGGTGGTGAACAGGCATTCCTTTAGGAAACAGAGTAGAAGGGTTTACTGTGGAAGATCACCCATGGTGGTGAAAATGCATTCCCTTAGGAAACAGAGTGGAGGGATTTACTGTGGAAGATCACCCATGGTGGCTGAACAGGCATTCCTTTGGGAAACAGAATGGAAGGGTTTACTGTGGAAGATCACCCATGGTGGTGAAAATGCATTCCCTTAGGAAACAGAGTGGAGGGATTTACTGTGGAAGATCACCCATGGTGGCTGAACAGGCATTCCTTTGGGAAACAGAGTGGAAGGGTTTACTGTGGAAGATCACCAATGGAGGTAAACAGACATTCATTTAGGAAACAGAGTGGAAGGGTTTACTGTGGAAGATCACCCATGGAGGTAAACAGAGATTCATTTAGGGAACAGAGTGGAAGGGTTTACTGTGGAAGATCACCCATGGTGGTGAACGGGCATTCCTTTAAGAAACAGAGTGGAAGGGTTTACTGTGGAAGATCACCCATGGTGGTGAACAGACATTTCTTTAAGAAACAGAGTGGAAGGGTTAGGATCGCCCATGGTAGTGAACAGGCATTCCTTTAGGGAACAGAGTGGAAGGGTTTACTGTGGAAGATCACCCATGGTGGTGAAAATGCATTCCCTTAGGAAACAGAGTGGAGGGATTTACTGTGGAAGATCACCCATGGTGGCTGAACAGGCATTCCTTTGGGAAACAGAATGGAAGGGTTTACTGTGGAAGATCACCAATGTAGGTAAACAGACATTCATTTAGGGAAAAGAGTGGAAGGGTTTACTCTGGAAGATCACCCATGGAGGTAAACAGAGATTCATTTAGGGAACAGAGTGGAAGGGTTTACTGTGGAAGATCACCCATGGTGGTGAACGGGCATTCCTTTAAGAAACAGAGTGGAAGGGTTTACTGTGGAAGATCACCCATGGTGGTGAACAGACATTTCTTTAAGAAACAGAGTGGAAGGGTTAGGATCACCCATGGTAGTGAACAGGCATTCCTTTAGGGAACAGAGTGGAAGGGTTTACTGTGGAAGATCACCAATGGTGGTGAACAGGCACTCCGTTAGGAAACAGAGTGTAAGGGTTTACTGTGGAAGATCACCCATGGTGGTGAACAGGCATTCCTTTAAGAAACAGAGTGGAAGGGTTTACTGTGGAAGATCACCCATGGTGGTGAACAGGCATTCCTTTAAGAAACAGAGTGTTAGGATTTACTGTGGAAGATCACCAATGGTGGTGAACAGGCACTCCGTTAGGAAACTGAGTGGAAGGGTTTGCTGTGGAAGATCACCCATGGCGGTGAACATGCATTCCTTTAGGAAACAGAGTGGAAGGGTTTACTGTGGAAGATCACCCATCCATGGTGGTGAACAGGCATTCCTTTAAGAAACAGAGTGTTAGGGTTTACTGTGGAAGATCACCCATGGTGGTGAACAGGCATTCCTTTAAGAAACAGAGTGTTAGGGTTTACTGTGGAAGATCACCCATGGTGGTGAACAGACATTCCTTTAGGAAACAGAGTGGAAGGGTTTACTGTGGAAGATCACCCATGGTGGTGAACAGGCATTCCTTTAAGAAACAGAGTGTTAGGGTTTACTGTGGAAGATCACCCATGGTGGTGAACAGGCATTCCTTTAAGAAACAGAGTGGAAGGGTTTACTGTGGAAGATCACCCATGGTGGTGAACAGGCATTCCTTTAAGAAACAGAGTGTTAGGGTTTACTGTGGAATATCACCCATGGTGGTGAACAGGCATTTCTTTAAGAAACAGAGTGTTAGGGTTTACTGTGGAAGATCACCCATGGTGGTGAACAGGCATTCCTTTAAGAAACAGAGTGTTAGGGTTTACTGTGGAAGATCACCCATAGTGGTGAACAGATATTCCTTTAGGAAACAGAGTGGAAGGGTTTACTGTGGAAGATCACCCATGGTGGTGAACAGGCATTCCTTTAAGAAACAGAGTGGAAGGGTTTACTGGGGAAGATCACCCATGGTGGTGAACAGGCATTCCTTTAAGAAACAGAGTGTTAGGGTTTACTGTGGAAGATCACCCATGGTGGTGAACAGGCATTCCTTTAAGAAACAGAGTGTTAGGGTTTACTGTGGAAGATCACCAATGGTGGTGAACAGGCACTCCGTTAGGAAACAGAGTGGAAGGGTTTACTGTGGAAGATCACCCATGGTGGTGAACAGGCATTCCTTTAAGAAACAGAGTGTTAGGGTTTACTGTGGAAGATCACCAATGGTGGTGAACAGGCACTCCGTTAGGAAACAGAGTGGAACGGTTTAATGTGGAAGATCACCCATGGTGGTGAACAGGCATTCCTTTAAGAAACAGAGTGTTAGGGTTTACTGTGGAAGATCACCCATGGTGGTGAACAGACATTCCTTTAGGAAACAGAGTGGAAGGGTTTACTGTGGAAGATCACCCATGGTGGTGAACAGGCGTTCCTTTAAGAAACAGAGTGTTAGGGTTTACTGTGGAAGATCACCCATGGTGGTGAACAGACATTCCTTTAGGAAACAGAGTGGAAGGGTTTACTGTGGAAGATCACCCATGGTGGTGAACAGGCATTCCTTTAAGAAACAGAGTGTTAGGGTTTACTGTGGAAGATCACCTATGGCGGTGAACAGACATTTCTTTAAGAAACAGAGTGGAAGGGTTAGGATCACCCATGGTAGTGAACAGGCATTCCTTTAGGGAACAGAGTGGAAGGGTTTACTGTGGAAGATCACCCATGGTGGTGAACAGGCATTCCTTTAAGAAACAGAGTGTTAGGGTTTACTGTGGAAGATCACCTATGGCGGTGAACAGGCATTCCTTTAGGAGACAGAGTGGAAAGGTTTACTGAGGAAGATCACCCATGGTGGTGAACAGGCATTCCTTTAAGAAACAGAGTGTTAGGGTTTACTGTGGAAGATCACTCATGGTGGTGAACAGGCATTCCTTTGGGAAACAGAGTGGAAGGGTTTACTGTGGAAGATCACCTATGGCGGTGAACAGGCATTCCTTTAGGAAACAGAGTGGAAAGGTTTACTGAGGAAGATCACCCATGGTGGTGAACAGGCATTCCTTTAAGAGAAACAGAGTGTTAGGGTTTACTGTGGAAGATCACCTATGGCGGTGAACAGGCATTCCTTTAGGAAACAGAGTGGAAAGGTTTACTGAGGAAGATCACCCATGGTGGTGAACAGGCATTCCTTTAAGAAACAGAGTGTTAGGGTTTACTGTGGAAGATCACCTATGGCGGTGAACAGGCATTCCTTTAGGAAACAGAGTGGAAGGGTTTACTGTGGAAGATCACCCATGGTGGTAAACAGGCATTCCTTTAAGAAACAGAGTGTTAGGGTTTACTGTGGAAGATCACCTATGGCGGTGAACAGGCATTCCTTTAGGAAACAGAGTGGAAAGGTTTACTGAGGAAGATCGCCCATGGTGGTGAACAGGCATTCCTTTAAGAAACAGAGTGTTAGGGTTTACTGTGGAAGATCACCCATGGTGGTGAACAGACATTCCTTTAGGAAACAGAGTGGAAGGGTTAACTGTGGAAGATCACCCATGGTGGTGAACAGGCATTCCTTTAAGAAACAGAGTGTTAGGGTTTACTGTGGAAGATCACCTATGGCGGTGAACAGGCATTCCTTTAGGAAACAGAGTGGAAAGGTTTACTGAGGAAGATCACCCATGGTGGTGAACAGGCATTCCTTTAAGAAACAGAGTGTTAGGGTTTACTGTGGAAGATCACCTATGGCGGTGAACAGGCATTCCTTTAGGAAACAGAGTGGAAAGGTTTACTGAGGAAGATCACCCATGGTGGTGAACAGGCATTCCTTTAAGAAACAGAGTGTTAGGGTTTACTGTGGAAGATCACCTATGGCGGTGAACAGGCATTCCTTTAGGAAACAGAGTGGAAGGGTTTACTGTGGAAGATCACCCATGGTGGTGAACAGGCATTCCTTTAAGAAACAGAGTGTTAGGGTTTACTGTGGAAGATCACCTATGGCGGTGAACAGGCATTCCTTTAGGAAACAGAGTGGAAGGGTTTACTGTGGAAGATCACCCATGGTGGTGAACAGGCATTCCTTTAAGAAACAGAGTGTTAGGTTTACTGTGGAAGATCACCTATGGCGGTGAACAGGCATTCCTTTAGGAAACAGAGTGGAAAGGTTTACTGAGGAAGATCACCCATGGTGGTGAACAGGCATTCCTTTAAGAAACAGAGTGTTAGGGTTTACAGTGGAAGATCACCCATGGTGGTGAACAGACATTCCTTTAGGAAACAGAGTGGAAGGGTTTACTGTGGAAGATCACCCATGGTGGTGAACAGGCATTCCTTTAAGAAACGGAGTGTTAGGGTTTACTGTGGAAGATCACCTATGGCGGTGAACAGGCATTCCTTTAGGAAACAGAGTGGAAAGGTTTACTGAGGAAGATCACCCATGGTGGTGAACAGGCATTCCTTTAAGAAACAGAGTGTTAGGGTTTACTGTGGAAGATCACCTATGGCGGTGAACAGGCATTCCTTTAAGAAACAGAGTGTTAGGGTTTACTGTGGAAGATCACCTATGGCGGTGAACAGGCATTCCTTTAGGAAACAGAGTGGAAAGGTTTACTGAGGAAGATCACCCATGGTGGTGAACAGGCATTCCTTTAAGAAACAGAGTGTTAGGGTTTACAGTGGAAGATCACCCATGGTGGTGAACAGACATTCCTTTAGGAAACAGAGTGGAAGGGTTTACTGTGGAAGATCACCAATGGTGGTGAACAGGCACTCCGTTAGGAAACAGAGTGGAAGGGTTTACTGAGGAAGATCACCAATGGTGGTGAACAGGCACTCCGTTAGGAAACAGAGTGGAAGGGTTTACTGTGGAAGATCACCCATGATGGTGAACAGGCATTCCTTTAAGAAACAGAGTGTTAGGGTTTACTGTGGAAGATCACCTATGGCGGTGAACAGGCATTCCTTCATTCCAGACATAAAAAAAGATTTCCAATTATTCATAATTATATTTATTTACATTTTTCGTTTTACGTTCTTAAAATGCAATTTCGAATTATCAAATTATCATATTATCATATCATTATCTGTGGTTAATTAAATATAGGCTTACAGTAATTTCGGCTCAATTATACTTAATGGTTCTGTTTAAATTCTAGTTTTTATAAATTTATTATATAAACTAAAAAGCCTGTGGCCCTTCGGGCCACAGCTTTCTAGTGCACGTGCAGAGGATATATGAATATGTGTGGAGAAATGTGTCGCAGATTGGAGAACTACAACAAAACAGACACCATCATAAAATAAAACACCACCCCATAGGAGATAACTGTCAAGTTTCAACTTTAGCTTCGGCTTATAGTATATAACCTAATTTCGAGAAAATGATCACTTTCGGACATTTTACCCTCTACCTGCAGACTGCTTGAAATGCAGATGGCGCTGCAGTTGTGTAAAGATGGAGTTTATGGTAAAGTGAAGTAATATGCCTGCTTGTCAGTTTTCAGCTTAAACAGATGTAAATAACAAAATTTCGAGAAAATGTTCACTTTGAGACATTTCGCCCTCTAGCTGCAGACTGGGGAACTAGAGACGACTCAGCGACTCCGGAAAGATTGAGCCTATGCTGTAGTAGATACCTACCAAGTTTCAGCTGAAAAGGATTAAAAACAACCAAATGAGATCAGGTTTCACTACCAGACAATTCGCCCTCTAGCGGTAGACGGGGATCTGTAGACGACTCTTAAGACTCCATAAAGTTATAGCCTATGCTGTAATAGATGCCTACCAAGTTTCAGTCTAAACGGACAGTAAATAACAAAGTTGGAGAAGATGTTCACTTTCAGACATTTCGCCCTCTAGCTGAAGACTGGGGAATTATAGACGACTCAGCGACTCCGTAAAGATTGAGCCTATGCTGTAGTAGATACCTACCAAGTTTCAGCTGAATAGAATTAAAAACAACGAAATGAGATCAGGTTTTCACTATCAGACAATTCGCCCTCTAGCGGCAGACAGGGGAACCGTATACGACTCTAAGACTCCATAAAGATATAGCTGTAATATAGGCCTACCAAGTACCAGTCTAAACGGATTGTAAATAACGAAGTTGGAGAAGGTGGTCACTTTCAGTGATTTCACCCTCTAGCGGCAGATTGGAGAAATGCAGATTTATCTGCGTCTCTGTAAAAATGCAGTGTTGGCTAAATTAGACACCTGCAAAGTTTTATCTTAAACGGATTGTAAATAACAAAGTTAGAGAAGATTTTCACTTAAGGCAATTCACCCTCTAGCGGCAGATGGCGGAACTTCATACGGCTCTGAATATTACGTTGCAACGAGTTAGGGGGAGACCTTTCTAACGAGCTATAGCAAGCGAGATTTCATCGAGATGGTTCGATTGTATAGCCGATGACAAACAGACACACAGACAATTGATTTTTATATACCGGTATATTAGATTAGATAAAATAATAATAATACAGTAAGAAGGCCTACAGAAATAATCACTTTACTACAGTAAAACAATAAAATAGCTAAACTGTTATAAACCTCTCCTTCCATGCAGCCATTGATAGAGAAAGCAGAATTACTCTTGGACAGTTCGCACAGACAACCCACCCTAATCAACACTCCAGCCTGGCTTGCTCCTTATCTGTGACCAGCTAGCTGCGAGTTCAATAATTACCTTAACGTTGCTATGATACAGAAAAAATCCTTCCCTATTCACTAACAATAGGCCAATTCGATCGTGCTTGGTGAATATGTCATATTTATTATATTCATATGTCATATTTATGTTACTCTCCTAAATAGTTTATTACCGATTGAAGAACCGAAATAATTCGATAAATTTCGTCCAAACGAACACAAAATACGCATTCACGCAAACAAACGTGTAAAATAAAACCCGGAGACAGTGACAGCTGTCTGCATCGTGTTAATACGCATCGAATGAGCCACAAAGCAAGTAGTGAGAGCGAAATCTGACGACGTGTATCGATGGACATACATACATACAAATTTACATACAAATTTACATACAAACTGAGCAGATTTATATATATTAGATTAGATATTCCATATTTACTTACTAATTGGTTAATGTAGTCTCGAAGATCCTGATTGGCTGCTTCCAATCTGTAGTTATTCACTTTAAGTTCCGCCATTTTGTTCTGAACGCGTCGCGATTTGTCGTCATCATAAGAATAGGTCTGTAAAATAATTTATTACTCGGAATTCACCATCTGATTTCTAAATACAACTTGTTTTATCGCGTTTGTACCTTTCATACTTTCTATGCTGCCATGGTAACCGACTCACCTTCGTCCGACTCAACGACCGACTAGGTTTGCTACCGAACCGAACCGGACTCGGAAAGTTCCCGATCCCGAACCTCCCCGGACTTCTGCTCATACTCCGGGGCGCTCGCTGCACCGATCGACTTCTACTCCGGTTGGTCAGCGCGTCCAGGAAGGAATTGAAAGATTTCTTCCCGGAATCCCGTTGATTTAAGAGAAACAGAAAGTCGTTGGAATGTTTTCCCAGTTCTTTCTCCAAGAACGTTATGTACTTGTCTTTCTCTCTCATTTCATCGATCTGAAATTTATAAATAGTTTTTTAATTGCTGTGATACATAAACAACAATCAATTTACATGTACAGTTAGTGTTTATACAGTATAAATAAACGTTGAGAATTTTGTTCCTATTGAACTGAACTCACCAACTTTCTAACATCCAATTCCGCGGATTTTTTCAATCTTTCCAGTTCCTTTTTGTGGTCTTTCATCATGGTTCGTATCTCTTCGGTTTTCTCTTTGTTGGCTTGCTGTAAGATAATTTTGTAGTTTAATGTATAAGTAAATTTGTAATGTATAAGTAAATATTTTATATGTATATGTATTCTATATGGTGCAATATTTACCGGCTTCTATATTTGTGGTGCAATATTTACCGGCTTCTATATTTGTGGTACAATTTTTACCAGCTTCTATATTTGTGGTACAATTTTTACCAGCTTCTATATTTGTGGTGCAATATTTACCAGCTTCTATATTTGTGGTGCAATATTTACTGGCTTCTATATTTGTTGTGCAATATTTACCGGCTTCTATATTTGTGGTAAATTTTTACCAGCTTCTATATTTGTGGTGCAATATTTACCAGCTTCTATATTTGTGGTGCAATATTTACCGGCTTCTATATTTGTGGGGCAATATCTACCAGCTTCTATATTTGTGGTACAATTTTTACCAGCTTCTATATTTGTGGTACAATATTTACCAGCTTCTATATTTGTGGTACAATATTTACCAGCTTATATATTTGTGGTGCAATATTTACCAGCTTATATATTTGTGGTGCAATATTTACCAGCTTATATATTTGTGGTACAATATTTACCAGCTTCTATATTTGTGGTACAATATTTACCAGCTTATATATTTGTGGTACAATAAGTACCAGCTTATATATTTGTGGTACAATATTTACCAACTTCTATATTTGTGGTGCAATAAGTACCATCTTCTATTTTGTGGTGCAATATTTACCAGCTTCTATATCTGTGGTACAATATTTACCAGCTTCTATATTTGTGGAACAATATTTACCAACTTCTATATTTGTGGTGCAATAAGTACCATCTTCTATATTTGTGGTACAATATTTACCAGCTTCTATATTTGTGGTACAATATTTACCAGCTTCTATATTTGTGGTACAATATTTACCAGCTTCTATATTTGTGGTACAATATTTACCAACTTCTATATTTGTGGTGCAATAAGTACCATCTTCTATATTTGTGGTGCAATAAGTACCATCTTCTATTTTGTGGTGCAATATCTACCAGCTTCTATATTTGTGGTACAATTTTTACCAGCTTCTATATTTGTGGTACAATATTTACCAGCTTATATATTTGTGGTACAATATTTACCAGCTTCTATATTTGTGGTGCAATAAGTACCATCTTCTATATTTGTGGTGCAATAAGTACCATCTTCTATATTTGTGGTGCAATAAGTACCATCTTCTATTTTGTGGTGCAATATCTACCAGCTTCTATATTTGTGGTCCAAATTTTTAACAGCTTCTATATTTGTGGTACAATATTTACCAGCTTCTATATTTGTGGTACAATATTTACCAGCTTATATATTTGTGGTGCAATATTTACCAGCTTATATATTTGTGGTACAATATTTACCAGCTTCTATATTTGTGGTACAATATTTACCAGCTTGTATATTTGTGGTGCAATATTTACCAGCTTTTTCATTTGTGGTGCAATATTTACCAGCTTCTATATTTGTGGTACAATATTTACCAGCTTCTATATTTGTGGTACAATATCTACCAGCTTCTATATTTGTGGTACAATTTTTACCAGCTTCTATATTTGTGGTACAATATTTACCAGCTTCTATATTTGTGGTACAATATTTACCAGCTTATATATTTGTGGTGCAATATTTACCAGCTTATATATTTGTGGTACAATATTTAGCAGCTTCTATATTTGTGGTGTAATATTTACCAGCTTCTATATTTGTGGTGCAATATTTACCAGCTTTTTCATTTGTGGTGCAATATTTACCAGCTTCTATATTTGTGGTACAATATTTACCAGCTTATATATTTGTGGTACAATAAGTACCAGCTTATATATTTGTGGTACAATATTTACCAACTTCTATATTTGTGGTGCAATAAGAACCATCTTCTATTTTGAGGTGCAATATTTACCAGCTTCTATATTTGTGGTACAATATTTACCAGCTTCTATATTTGTGGTGCAATATTTACCAACTTCTATATTTGTGGTGCAATAAGTACCATCTTCTATATTTGTGGTGCAATATTTACCAGCTTCTATATTTGTGGTACAATATTTACAAGCTTCTATATTTGTGGTACAATATTTACCAGCTTCTATATTTGTGGTACAATATTTACCAGCTTATATATTTGTGGTACAATATTTACCAGCTTCTATATTTGTGGTGCAATAAGTACCATCTTCTATATTTGTGGTGCAATATTTACCAGCTTTTTCATTTGTGGTGCAATATTTACCAGCTTCTATATTTGTGGTACAATATTTACCAGCTTCTATATTTGTTGTACAATATTTACCAGCTTCTATATCTGTGGTACAATATTTACCAGCTTCTATATTTGTGGTACAATATTTACCAGCTTCTATATTTGTGGTGCAATATTTACCAGCTTTTTCATTTGTGGTGCAATATTTACCAGCTTCTATATTTGTGGTACAATATTTACCAGCTTCTGTATTTGTGGTACAATATTTACCAGCTTATATATTTGTGGTACAATATTTACCAGCTTCTATATTTGTGGTGCAATAAGTACCATCTTCTATATTTGTGGTGCAATAAGTACCATCTTCTATTTTGTGGTGCAATATCTACCAGCTTCTATATTTGCGGTACAATTTTTACCAGCTTCTATATTTGTGGTACAATATTTACCAGCTTCTATATTTGTGGTACAATATTTACCAGCTTATATATTTGTGGTGCAATATTTACCAGCTTATATATTTGTGGTACAATATTTAGCAGCTTCTATATTTGTGGTGTAATATTTACCAGCTTCTATATTTGTGGTGCAATATTTACCAGCTTTTTCATTTGTGGTGCAATATTTACCAGCTTCTATATTTGTGGTACAATATTTACCAGCTTATATATTTGTGGTACAATAAGTACCAGCTTATATATTTGTGGTACAATATTTACCAACTTCTATATTTGTGGTGCAATAAGTACCATCTTCTATTTTGTGGTGCAATATTTACCAGCTTCTATATCTGTGGTACAATATTTAACAGCTTCTATATTTGTGGTACAATATTTTCCAACTTCTATATTTGTGGTGCAATAAGTACCATCTTCTATATTTGTGGTGCAATATTTACCAGCTTCTATATTTGTGGTACAATATTTACCAGCCTCTATATTTGTGGTACAATATTTACCAGCTTCTATATTTGTGGTACAATATTTACCAACTTCTATATTTGTGGTGCAATAAGTACCATCTTCTATATTTGTGGTGCAATATTTACCAGCTTCTATATTTGTGGTGCAATAAGTACCATCTTCTATATTTGTGGTGCAATAAGTACCATCTTCTATTTTGTGGTGCAATATTTACCAGCTTCTATAATGTGGTACAATATTTACCAGCTTCTATATTTGTGGTACAATATTTACCAACTTCTATATTTGTGGTGCAATAAGTACCATCTTCTATATTTGTGGTGCAATATTTACCAGCTTCTATATTTGTGGTACAATATTTACCAGCTTCTATATTTGTGGTACAATATTTACCAGCTTCTATATTTGTGGTACAATATTTACCAGCTTCTATATTTGTGGTACAATATTTACCAACTTCTATATTTGTGGTGCAATAAGTACCATCTTCTGTTTTGTGGTGCAATATTTACCAGCTTCTATATTTGTGGTACAATATTTACCAGCTTCTATATTTGTGGTACAATATTTACCAACTTCTATATTTGTGGTGCAATAAGTACCATCTTCTATATTTGTGGTGCAATATTTACCAGCTTCTATATTTGTGGTACAATATTTACCAGCTTCTATATTGTGGTACAATATTTACCAGCTTCTATATTTGTGGTACAATAAGTACCAGCTTCTATATTTGTGGTGCAATATTTACCAGCTTATATATTTGTGGTACAATATTTAGCAGCTTATATATTTGTGGTACAATATTTACCAGCTTCTATATTTGTGGTGCAATATTTACCAGCTTTTATATTTGTGGTACAATATTTACCAGCTTCTATATTTGTGGTACAATATTTACCAGCTTCTATATTTGTGGTACAATAAGTACCAGCTTATATATTTGTAGTGCAATATTTACCAGCTTATATATTTGTGGTACAATATTTAGCAGCTTATATATTTGTGGTGCAATATTTACCAGCTTCTATATTTGTGGTACAATATTTACCAGCTTATATATGTATGGTACAATAAGTACCAGCTTCTATATTTGTAGTACAATATTTACCAATTTCTATATTTGTGGTGCAATACGTACCATCTTCTATATTTGTGGTGCAATATTTACCAGCTTCTATATTTGTGGTACAATATTTACCAGCTTCTATATTTGTGGTACAATATTTACCAACTTCTATATTTGTAGTGCAATAAGTACCATCTTCTATATTTGTGGTGCAATATTTACCAACTTCTATATTTGTAGTGCAATAAGTACCATCTTCTATATTTGTGGTGCAATATTTACCAGCTTCTATATTTGTGGTACAATATTTACCAGCTTCTATATTTGTGGTACAATATTTACCAACTTCTATATTTGTAGTGCAATAAGTACCATCTTCTATATTTGTGGTGCAATATTTACCAGCTTATATATTTGTGGTGCAATAAGTACCATCTTCTATATTTGTGGTGCAATATTTACCAGCTTCTATATTTGTGGTACAATATTTACCAGCTTCTATATTTGTGGTACAATATTTACCAGCTTATATATTTGTGGTACAATATTTAGCAGCTTATATAATTGTGGTACAATATTTACCAGCTTCTATATTTGTGGTACAATATTAACCAGCTTATATATTTGTGGTACAATATTTACCAGCTTCTATATTTGTGGTGCAATATTTACCAGCTTATATATTTGTGGTGCAATAAGTACCATGTTCTATATTTGTGGTGCAATATTTACCAGCTTATATATTTGTGGTGCAATAAGTACCATCTTCTATATTTGTGGTGCAATATTTACCAGCTTCTATATTTGTGGTGCAATATTTACAAGCTTCTATATTTGTGGTACAATATTAACCAGCTTATATATTTGTGGTGCAATATTTACCAGCTTCTATATTTGTGGTGCAATATTTACCAGCTTCTATATTTGTGGTGCAATATTTACAAGCTTCTATATTTGTGGTACAATATTTACCAGCTTATATATTTGTGGTGCAATATTTACCAGCTTATATATTTGTGGTGCAATATTTACCAGCTTATATATTTGTGGTGCAATATTTACCAGCTTCTATATTTGTGGTGCAATATTTACCAGCTTCTATATTTGTGGTGCAATATTTACAAACTTCTATATTTGTGGTACAATATTTACCAGCTTATATATTTGTGGTGCAATATTTACTAGCTTATATATTTGTGGTGAAATATTTACCAGCTTATATATTTGTGGTGCAATATTTACCAGCTTCTATATTTGTGGTGCAATATTTACCAGCTTCTATATTTGTGGTGCAATATTTACCAGCTTCTATATTTGTGGTGCAATATTTACCAGCTTCTATATTTGTGGTGCAATATTTACCAGCTTATATATTTGTGGTACAATATTTACCAGCTTCTATATTTGTGGTACAATATTTACAATCTTTTATATTTGTGGTGCAATATTTACCAGCTTCTATATTTGTGGTACAATATTTTCCAGCTTTTATATTTGTGGTACAATATTTACCAACTTTTATATTTGTGGTACAATATTTACCAGCTTCTATATTTGTGGTACAATATTTACCAGCTTTTATATTTGTGGTACAATATTTACCAGCTTATATATTTGTGGTGCAATATTTACCAGCTTATATAATTTTTGTGGTGCAATATTTACCAGCTTCTATATTTGTGGTACAATATTTACCAACTTATATATTTGTGGTACAATATTTACCAGCTTCTATATTTGTGGTACAATATTTACCATCTTTTATATTTGTGGTGCAATATTTACCAGCTTCTATATTTGTGGTGCAATATTTACCAGCTTTTATATTTGTGGTACAATATTTACCAGCTTATATATTTGTGGTGCAAGATTTAACAGCTTATATATTTGTGGTACAATATTTACCAGCTTCTATATTTGTGGTACAATATTTACCAGCTTATATATTTGTGGTACAATATTTACCAGCTTCTATATTTGTGGTACAATATTTACCATCTTTTATATTTGTGGTGCAATATTTACCAGCTTCTATATTTGTGGTACAATATTTTCCAGCTTTTATATTTGTGGTACAATATTTACCAGCTTCTATATTTGTGGTGCAATATTTACCAGCTTATATATTTGTGGTACAATATTTACCAGCTTATATATTTGTGGTGCAATATTTAACAGCTTATATATTTGTGGTACAATTTTTACCAGCTTATATATTTGTGGTACAATTTTTACCAGCTTATATATTTGTGGTACAATATTTACCAGCTTCTATATTTGTGGTACAATATTTACCAGCTTCTATATTTGTGGTACAATATTTACCAGCTTTTATTTTTGTGGTACAATATTTACCAGCTTATATATTTGTGGTGCAATATTTACCAGCTTATATATTTTTTGTGGTGCAATATTTACCAGCTTCTATATTTGTGGTACAATATTTGCCAACTTATATATTTGTGGTACAATATTTACAAGCTTCTATATTTGTGGTACAATATTTACCAGCTTCTATATTTGTGGTACAATATTTACCAGCTTATATATTTGTGGTGCAATATTAACCAGCTTCTATATTTGTGGTGCAATATTTACCAGCTTCTATATTTGTGGTGTAATATTTACCAGCTTCTATATTTGTGGTACAATATTTAACAGTTTATATATTTGTGGTACAATATTTACCAGCTTATATATTTGTGGTACAATATTTACCAGCTTCTATATTTGTGGTACAATATTTACAAGCTTCTATATTTGTGGTACAATATTTACCAGCTTCTATATTTGTGGTGCAATATTTACCAGCTTATATATTTGTGGTACAATATTTAGAAGCTTCTATATTTGTGGTACAATAATTACCAGCTTCTTTATTTGTGGTTCAATATTTACCAGCTTCTATATTTGTGGTACAATATTTACCAGCTTCTATATTTGTGGTACAATTTTTACCAGCTTATATATTTGTGGTACAATATTTACCAGCTTCTATATTTGTGGTACAATATTTACCAGCTTCTATATTTGTGGTACAATATTTACCAGCTTTTATTTTTGTGGTACAATATTTACCAGCTTATATATTTGTGGTGCAATATTTACCAGCTTATATATTTTTTGTGGTGCAATATTTACCAGCTTCTATATTTGTGGTACAATATTTGCCAACTTATATATTTGTGGTACAATATTTACAAGCTTCTATATTTGTGGTACAATATTTACCAGCTTCTATATTTGTGGTACAATATTTACCAGCTTATATATTTGTGGTGCAATATTAACCAGCTTCTATATTTGTGGTGCAATATTTACCAGCTTCTATATTTGTGGTGCAATATTTACCAGCTTATATATTTGTGGTACAATATTTAGAAGCTTCTATATTTGTGGTACAATAATTACCAGCTTCTATATTTGTGGTTCAATATTTACCAGCTTCTATATTTGTGGTACAATATTTACCAGCTTCTATATTTGTGGTACAATATTTAACGGCTTCTATATTTGTGGTGCAATATTTACCAGCTTCTGTATTTGTGGTACAATATTTACCAGCTTCTATATTTGTGGTACAATAAGTACCAGCTTATATATTTGTGGTACAATAAGTACCAACTTCTATATTTGTGGAACAATATTTACCAGCTTCTATATTTGTGGTACAATATTTGCCAACTTATATATTTGTGGTACAATATTTACAAGCTTCTATATTTGTGGTACAATATTTACCAGCTTCTATATTTGTGGTGCAATATTTACCAGCTTATATATTTGTGGTACAATATTTAGAAGCTTCTATATTTGTGGTACAATAATTACCAGCTTCTATATTTGTGGTACAATATTTACCAGCTTCTATATTTGTGGTACAATATTTACCAGCTTATATATTTGTGGTACAATAAGTACCAGCTTATATATTTGTGGTACAATATTTACCAGCTCATATATTTGTGGTACAATATTTACCATCTTCTATATTTGTGGTACAATATTTACCAGCTTCTATATTTATGGTACAATATTTACCAGCTTATATATTTGTGGTACAATATTTACCAGCTTCTATATTTATGGTAAAATATTTACCAGCATGAGCCGAAAGTTTCCATCCGACTTTTTCTTCTGCTCTCTCAGTTCGTCCATTTCCATCAACAGTCGGGATTTCTCTGCGTCGAAAAACCCCGAAGCATCTCTAAATAATAAATTATATAAATAAAAATAGCAAAATAAATTTGAATATTTTTATATGTAAAAGGATATATAATTTATAGGTTGGGTTGATATAATGAATATGAAACCTTAAGGGTGGGGGGGGGGGGGGGGGGGGTCGGTAAACAAAACATACCTCGAACCAAAATTTCATATTCTTATTTTATATTTCATCTAGAGCAGAATTTAATGAGGAATTATTATCTGAAAAAAGCTAAGTAATCTTTTCGTTCTTTTAGTTTTCGAGTTATCGCTGTTCGTAAGTCTGCTTGTGTGTCCATCAAGATGTAAGAAAACAGACCGACAGACCGACAGACATTTCACCAAATATTACAATCGAACTCGGGAATTCAACCGCCAATCATTGCTCCTCAGTGCAATTTAACCGACATTATTGTTAACTGACCGTAAAAACAGTTTTGAGCGCAGTGGGGAGGGGGGTGGGGCTTTAATCTTTGAATGCAATTTATTATCTGAGAATGATATTTTTCGTTTTCAGATAATGGTTAAAACCTAAATTTTCCCTCTTTTCCAGTCCTATGCGGGGTAGTGAATTAGGAAAACACTAGTAAAACAGTAAAACACCCGGAAAACAGTGAAAATATTGATCAGTAGAAAATTCAACCTAAGTATGGAGTCTGGAGATGGAACTCTAAATAATTGGTAATCCTGAATATACTAACTTATTTGTTACTCTTCCTTAATTGCCCGGTGCACAAGGCTGAGATAACTCCCTCTTGAAATACTCCCCACCCCCAGTCATCTCAACCTAGGCTGAGAACACTCCTCAGTCGTCTCAGCCTAGGCTGAGAACACTCCCCAGTTATATCAGCCTAGGTTGAGAACACTCCTCTTAGGTTGAGATACCTGTGTTATTTTCGTATATTGCAAAAATAAAACTGTAACCTATGTTATTGAGTTATCGTTTATTGTTTTGGTTAGAAACGCCCGCCACTGTAACCTGCCCCTTTCCGTTAATACAGAAATATAGGGAAAAAACTGGAGAGTCTTTTCAGCCTAGGCTGATAAGACTGGCAATGTTTTACTGTTTTACTAGTGTTTCAATGTTTCACTAGTGTTTTACTGTTTTACTAGTGTATTACTGTTTTACTAGTGTTTTACTGTTTTACTAGTGTTTTACTGTTTTACTAGTGTTTTAATGTTTTACTAGTGTTTTAATGTTTTACTAGTGTTTTAATGTTTTACTAGTGTTTTAATATTTTACTAGTGTTGTAATGTTTTACTGTTTTACTAGTGTTTAATGTTTTACTAGTGTTTTAATGTTTTACTAGTGTTTTGCTGTTTTACTAGTGTTTTAATGTTTTACTAGTGTTTTAATGTTTTACTAGTGTTGTAATGTTTTACTGTTTTACTAGTGTTTAATGTTTTACTAGTGTTTTAATGTTTTACTAGTGTTTTACTGTTTTACTAGTGTTTTACTGTGTTACTAGTGTTTTACTGTTTTACTAGTGTTTTACTGTTTTACTAGTGTTTTACTGCTTTACTCGTGTTTTAATGTTTACTAGTGTTTTAATGTTTTACTAGTGTTTTAATGTTTTACTAGTGTTTTACTGTTTTACTCGTGTTTTACTGTTTTACTCGTGTTTTACTGTTTTACTCGTGTTTTAATGTTTTACTAGTGTTTTACTGATTTACTAGTGTTTTACTGTGTTACTAGTGTTTTACTGTTTTACTAGTGTTTTACTGTTTTACTAGTGTTTTACTGTTTTACTAGTGTTTTACTGTGTTACTATTGTTTTACTGTGTTACTATTGTTTTACTGTGTTACTAGTGTTTTACTGTTTTACTAGTGTTTTACTGTTTTACTAGTGTTTTACTGTTTTACTAGTGTTTTACTGTGTTACTAGTGTTTTACTGTTTTACTAGTGTTTAACTGTTTTACTAGTGTTTTACTGTTTTACTAGTGTTTTACTGTGTTACTAGTGTTTTACTGTTTTACTACTGTTTTACTGTTTTACTAGTGTTTTACTGTTTTACTCGTGTTTTAATATTTACTAGTGTTTAATGTTTTACTAGTGTTTTAATATTTTACTAGTGTTTTACTGTGTTACTAGTGTTTTACTGTTTTACTCGTGTTTTAATGTTTACTAGTGTTTTAATGTTTTACTAGTGTTTTACTGTGTTACTAGTGTTTTACTGTTTTACTAGTGTTTTACTGTTTTACTAGTGTTTTACTGTTTTACTAGTGTTTTACTGTTTTACTCGTGTTTTACTGTTTTACTCGTGTTTTACTGTTTGACTAGTGTTTTACTGTTTTACTAGTGTTTTACTGTTTTACTAGTGTTTTAATGTTTTACTAGTGATTTAATGTTTTACTAGTGTTGTAATGTTTTACTGTTTTACTAGTGTTTAATGTTTACTAGTGTTTTAATGTTTTACTAGTGTTTTACTGTTTTACTAGTGTTTTACTGTGTTACTAGTGTTTTACTGTTTTACTAGTGTTTTAATGTTTTACTAGTGTTTTAAGTTTTACTAGTGTTGTAATGTTTTACTGTTTTACTAGTGTTTAATGTTTTACTAGTGTTTTAATGTTTTACTAGTGTTTTACTGTTTTACTAGTGTTTTACTGTGTTACTAGTGTTTTACTGTTTTACTAGTGTTTTACTGTTTTACTAGTGTTTTACTGTTTTACTCGTGTTTTAATGTTTCCTAGTGTTTTAATGTTTTACTAGTGTTTTACTGTTTTACTAGTGTTTTACTGTTTTACTCGTGTTTTACTGTTTTACTAGTGTTTTACTGTGTTACTAGTGTTTTACTGTTTTACTACTGTTTTACTGTTTTACTAGTGTTTTACTGTTTTACTCGTGTTTTAATGTTTACTAGTGTTTAATGTTTTACTAGTGTTTTAATGTTTTACTAGTGTTTTACTGTGTTACTAGTGTTTTACTGTTTTACTAGTGTTTTACTGTTTTACTAGTGTTTTACTGTTTTACTAGTGTTTTAATGTTTTACTAGTGATTTAATGTTTTACTAGTGTTGTAATGTTTTACTGTTTTACTAGTGTTTAATGTTTTACTAGTGTTTTAATGTTTTACTAGTGTTTTACTGTTTTACTAGTGTTTTACTGTGTTACTAGTGTTTTACTGTTTTACTAGTGTTTTAATGTTTTACTAGTGTTTTAAGTTTTACTAGTGTTGTAATGTTTTACTGTTTTACTAGTGTTTAATGTTTTACTAGTGTTTTAATGTTTTACTAGTGTTTTACTGTTTTACTAGTGTTTTACTGTGTTACTAGTGTTTTACTGTTTTACTAGTGTTTTACTGTTTTACTAGTGTTTTACTGTTTTACTCGTGTTTTAATGTTTACTAGTGTTTTAATGTTTTACTAGTGTTTTACTGTTTTACTAGTGTTTTACTGTTTTACTCGTGTTTTACTGTTTTACTCGTGTTTTACTGTTTTACTAGTGTTTTACTGTTTTACTAGTGTTTTACTGTTTTACTAGTGTTTTAATGTTTTACTAGTGTTTTACTGTTTTACTAGTGTTTTACTGTTTTACTCGTGTTTTACTGTTTTACTAGTGTTTTACTGTGTTACTAGTGTTTTACTGTTTTACTAGTGTTTTACTGTTTTACTAGTGTTTTAAGTTTTACTAGTGTTGTAATATTTTACTGTTTTACTAGTGTTTAATGTTTTACTAGTGTTTTAATGTTTTACTAGTGTTTTACTGTTTTACTAGTGTTTTACTGTGTTACTAGTGTTTTACTGTTTTACTAGTGTTTTAATGTTTTACTAGTGTTTTAAGTTTTACTCGTGTTGTAATGTTTTACTGTTTTACTAGTGTTTAATGTTTTACTAGTGTTTTAATGTTTTACTAGTGTTTTACTGTTTTACTAGTGTTTTACTGTGTTACTAGTGTTTTACTGTTTTACTAGTGTTTTACTGTTTTACTAGTGTTTTACTGTTTTACTCGTGTTTTAATGTTTACTAGTGTTTTAATGTTTTACTAGTGTTTTACTGTTTTACTAGTGTTTTACTGTTTTACTCGTGTTCTACTGTTTTACTCGTGTTTTAATGTTTACTAGTGTTTTAATGTTTTACTAGTGTTTTACTGTTTTACTAGTGTTTTACTGTTTTACTCGTGTTCTACTGTTTTACTCGTGTTTTACTGTTTTACTAGTGTTTTACTGTGTTACTAGTGTTTTACTGTTTTACTACTGTTTTACTGTTTTACTAGTGTTATACTGTTTTACTCGTGTTTTAATGTTTACTAGTGTTTAATGTTTTACTAGTGTTTTAATGTTTTACTAGTGTTTTACTGTGTTACTAGTGTTTTACTGTTTTACTCGTGTTTTAATGTTTACTAGTGTTTTAATGTTTTACTAGTGTTTTACTGTTTTACTGTTTTACTCGTGTTTTACTGTTTTACTAGTGTTTTACTGTGTTACTAGTGTTTTACTGTTTTACTACTGTTTTACTGTTTTACTAGTGTTTTACTGTTTTACTCGTGTTTTAATGTTTACTAGTGTTTAATGTTTTACTAGTGTTTTAATGTTTTACTAGTGTTTTACTGTTTTACTCGTGTTTTACTGTTTTACTAGTGTTTTACTGTTTTACTAGTGTTTTACTGTTTTACTAGTGTTTAATGTTTTACTAGTGTTTTAATGTTTTACTAGTGTTTTACTGTGTTACTAGTGTTTTACTGTTTTACTAGTGTTTTACTGTTTTACTAGTGTTTTACTGTTTTACTAGTGTTTTACTGTTTTACTCGTGTTTTACTGTTTTACTCGTGTTTTACTGTTTGACTAGTGTTTTACTGTTTTACTAGTGTTTTAATGTTTTACTAGTGATTTAATGTTTTACTAGTGTTGTAATGTTTTACTGTTTTACTAGTGTTTAATGTTTTACTAGTGTTTTAATGTTTTACTAGTGTTTTACTGTTTTACTAGTGTTTTACTGTGTTACTAGTGTTTTACTGTTTTACTAGTGTTTTAATGTTTTACTAGTGTTTTAAGTTTTACTAGTGTTGTAATGTTTTACTGTTTTACTAGTGTTTAATGTTTTACTAGTGTTTTAATGTTTTACTAGTGTTTTACTGTTTTACTCGTGTTTTAATGTTTACTAGTGTTTTAATGTTTTACTAGTGTTTTACTGTTTTACTAGTGTTTTACTGTTTTACTCGTGTTTTACTGTTTTACTCGTGTTTTACTGTTTTACTAGTGTTTTACTGTTTTACTAGTGTTTTACTGTTTTACTAGTGTTTTACTGTTTTACTAGTGTTTTACTGTTTTACTAGTGTTTTACTGTTTTACTAGTGTTTTACTGTTTTACTAGTGTTTTACTGTGTTACTAGTGTTTTACTGTTTTACTAGTGTTTTACTGTTTTACTAGTGTTTTAAGTTTTACTAGTGTTGTAATGTTTTACTGTTTTACTAGTGTTTAATGTTTTACTAGTGTTTTAATGTTTTACTAGTGTTTTACTGTTTTACTAGTGTTTTACTGTGTTACTAGTGTTTTACTGTTTTACTAGTGTTTTACTGTTTTACTAGTGTTTTACTGTTTTACTCGTGTTTTAATGTTTACGAGTGTTTTAATGTTTTACTAGTGTTTTACTGTTTTAATAGTGTCTTACTGTTTTACTCGTGTTTTACTGTTTTACTAGTGTTTTACTGTTTTACTCGTGTTTTAATGTTTACTAGTGTTTTATTGTTTACTAGTGTTTTAATGTTTTACTAGTGTTTTACTGTTTTACTAGTGTTTTACTGTTTTACTCGTGTTTTACTGTTTTACTCGTGTTTTAATGTTTTACTAGTGTTTTACTGTTTTACTAGTGTTTTACTGTGTTACTAGTGTTTTACTGTTTTACTAGAGTTTTACTGTTTTACTAGTGTTTTACTGTTTTACTAGTGTTTTACTGTTTTACTAGTGTTTTACTAGTGTTTTACTGTGTTACTAGTGTTTTAATGTTTTACTAGTGTTTTACTGTTTTACTAGTGTTTTACTGTTTTACTCGTGTTTTAATGTTTACGAGTGTTTTAATGTTTTACTAGTATTTTACTGTTTGACTAGTGTTTTACTGTTTTACTAGTGTTTTACTGTGTTACTAGTGTTTTAATGTTTTACTAGTGTTTTAATGTTTTACTAGTGTTTTAAGTTTTACTAGTGTTGTAATGTTTTACTGTTTTACTCGTGTTTTACTGTTTTACTCGTGTTTTACTGTTTGACTAGTGTTTTACTGTTTTACTAGTGTTTTAATG
The DNA here is from genome assembly GCA_032718475.1 of Nemertoderma westbladi. Taxonomy (NCBI): domain Eukaryota; kingdom Metazoa; phylum Xenacoelomorpha; order Nemertodermatida; family Nemertodermatidae; genus Nemertoderma; species Nemertoderma westbladi. The sequence continues at coordinate 35,763 of JAUCBJ010009115.1, read as the reverse complement.
TTTTACTAGTGATTTAATGTTTTACTAGTGTTGTAATGTTTTACTGTTTTACTAGTGTTTAATGTTTTACTAGTGTTTTAATGTTTTACTAGTGTTTTACTGTTTTACTAGTGTTTTACTGTGTTACTAGTGTTTTACTGTTTTACTAGTGTTTTAATGTTTTACTAGTGTTTTAAGTTTTACTAGTGTTGTAATGTTTTACTGTTTTACTAGTGTTTAATGTTTTACTAGTGTTTTAATGTTTTACTAGTGTTTTACTGTTTTACTCGTGTTTTAATGTTTACTAGTGTTTTAATGTTTTACTAGTGTTTTACTGTTTTACTAGTGTTTTACTGTTTTACTCGTGTTTTACTGTTTTACTCGTGTTTTACTGTTTTACTAGTGTTTTACTGTTTTACTAGTGTTTTACTGTGTTACTAGTGTTTTACTTTTTTACGAGAGTTTTACTGTTTTACTAGTGTTTTAATGTTTTACTAGTGTTTTACTGTTTTACTAGTGTTTTACTAGTGTTTTACTGTGTTACTAGTGTTTTACTGTTTTACTAGTGTTTTACTGTTTTACTAGTGTTTTACTGTTTTACTCGTGTTTTAATGTTTACGAGTGTTTTAATGTTTTACTAGTATTTTACTGTTTGACTAGTGTTTTACTGTTTTACTCGTGTTTTAATGTTTACTAGTGTTTTAATGTTTTACTAGTGTTTTAATGTTTTACTCGTGTTTTAATGTTTACTAGTGTTTAATGTTTTACTAGTGTTTTAATGTTTTACTAGTGTTTTACTGTTTTACTAGTGTTTTACTGTTTTACTAGTGTTTAATGTTTTACTAGTGTTTTAATGTTTTACTAGTGTTTTACTGTGTTACTAGTGTTTTACTGTTTTACTAGTGTTTTACTGTTTTACTAGTGTTTTACTGTTTTACTAGTGTTTTACTGTTTTACTCGTGTTTTACTGTTTTACTCGTGTTTTACTGTTTGACTAGTGTTTTACTGTTTTACTAGTGTTTTAATGTTTTACTAGTGATTTAATGTTTTACTAGTGATTTAATGTTTTACTAGTGTTGTAATGTTTTACTGTTTTACTAGTGTTTAATGTTTTACTAGTGTTTTAATGTTTTACTAGTGTTTTACTGTTTTACTAGTGTTTTACTGTGTTACTAGTGTTTTAATGTTTTACTAGTGTTTTAATGTTTTACTAGTGTTTTAAGTTTTACTAGTGTTGTAATGTTTTACTGTTTTACTAGTGTTTAATGTTTTACTAGTGTTTTAATGTTTTACTAGTGTTTTACTGTTTTACTAGTGTTTTACTGTGTTACTAGTGTTTTACTGTTTTACTAGTGTTTTACTGTTTTACTAGTGTTTTACTGTTTTACTCGTGTTTTAATGTTTACTAGTGTTTTAATGTTTTACTAGTGTTTTACTGTTTTACTAGTGTTTTACTGTTTTACTCGTGTTTTACTGTTTTACTCGTGTTTTACTGTTTTACTAGTGTTTTACTGTTTTACTAGTGTTTTACTGTTTTACTAGTGTTTTACTGTTTTACTAGTGTTTTACTGTGTTACTAGTGTTTTACTGTGTTACTAGTGTTTTACTGTTTTACTAGTGTTTTACTGTTTTACTAGTGTTTTACTGTTTTACTAGTGTTTTACTGTTTTACTAGTGTTTTACTGTTTTACTAGTGTTTTACTGTTTTACTAGTGTTTTACTGTTTTACTAGTGTTTTACTGTGTTACTAGTGTTTTACTGTTTTACTACCGTTTTACTGTTTTACTAGTGTTTTACTGTTTTACTCGTGTTTTAATGTTTACTAGTGTTTTATTGTTTACTAGTGTTTTAATGTTTTACTAGTGTTTTACTGTTTTACTAGTGTTTTACTGTTTTACTAGTATTTTACTGTTTGACTAGTGTTTTACTGTTTTACTAGTGTTTTACTGTGTTACTAGTGTTTTAATGTTTTACTAGTGTTTTAATGTTTTACTAGTGTTTTAAGTTTTACTAGTGTTGTAATGTTTTACTGTTTTACTCGTGTTTTACTGTTTTACTCGTGTTTTACTGTTTGACTAGTGTTTTACTGTTTTACTAGTGTTTTAATGTTTTACTAGTGATTTAATGTTTTACTAGTGTTGTAATGTTTTACTGTTTTACTAGTGTTTAATGTTTTACTAGTGTTTTAATGTTTTACTAGTGTTTTACTGTTTTACTAGTGTTTTACTGTGTTACTAGTGTTTTACTGTTTTACTAGTGTTTTAATGTTTTACTAGTGTTTTAAGTTTTACTAGTGTTGTAATGTTTTACTGTTTTACTAGTGTTTAATGTTTTACTAGTGTTTTAATGTTTTACTAGTGTTTTACTGTTTTACTCGTGTTTTAATGTTTACTAGTGTTTTAATGTTTTACTAGTGTTTTACTGTTTTACTAGTGTTTTACTGTTTTACTCGTGTTTTACTGTTTTACTCGTGTTTTACTGTTTTACTAGTGTTTTACTGTTTTACTAGTGTTTTACTGTGTTACTAGTGTTTTACTTTTTTACGAGAGTTTTACTGTTTTACTAGTGTTTTAATGTTTTACTAGTGTTTTACTGTTTTACTAGTGTTTTACTAGTGTTTTACTGTGTTACTAGTGTTTTACTGTTTTACTAGTGTTTTACTGTTTTACTAGTGTTTTACTGTTTTACTCGTGTTTTAATGTTTACGAGTGTTTTACTGTTTTACTAGTGTTTTACTAGTGTTTTACTGTTTTACTAGTGTTTTACTAGTGTTTTACTGTGTTACTAGTGTTTTACTGTTTTACTAGTGTTTTACTGTTTTACTAGTGTTTTACTGTTTTACTCGTGTTTTAATGTTTACGAGTGTTTTAATGTTTTACTAGTATTTTACTGTTTTACTAGTGTTTTACTGTTTTACTAGTGTTTTACTGTTTTACTAGTGTTTTACTGTTTTACTAGTGTTTTACTGTGTTACTAGTGTTTTACTGTTTTACTACCGTTTTACTGTTTTACTAGTGTTTTACTGTTTTACTCGTGTTTTAATGTTTACTAGTGTTTTATTGTTTACTAGTGTTTTAATGTTTTACTAGTGTTTTACTGTTTTACTAGTGTTTTACTGTTTTACTAGTATTTTACTGTTTGACTAGTGTTTTACTGTTTTACTAGTGTTTTACTGTGTTACTAGTGTTTTAATGTTTTACTAGTGTTTTAATGTTTTACTAGTGTTTTAAGTTTTACTAGTGTTGTAATGTTTTACTGTTTTACTCGTGTTTTACTGTTTTACTCGTGTTTTACTGTTTGACTAGTGTTTTACTGTTTTACTAGTGTTTTAATGTTTTACTAGTGATTTAATGTTTTACTAGTGTTGTAATGTTTTACTGTTTTACTAGTGTTTAATGTTTTACTAGTGTTTTAATGTTTTACTAGTGTTTTACTGTTTTACTAGTGTTTTACTGTGTTACTAGTGTTTTACTGTTTTACTAGTGTTTTAATGTTTTACTAGTGTTTTAAGTTTTACTAGTGTTGTAATGTTTTACTGTTTTACTAGTGTTTAATGTTTTACTAGTGTTTTAATGTTTTACTAGTGTTTTACTGTTTTACTCGTGTTTTAATGTTTACTAGTGTTTTAATGTTTTACTAGTGTTTTACTGTTTTACTAGTGTTTTACTGTTTTACTCGTGTTTTACTGTTTTACTCGTGTTTTACTGTTTTACTAGTGTTTTACTGTTTTACTAGTGTTTTACTGTGTTACTAGTGTTTTACTTTTTTACGAGAGTTTTACTGTTTTACTAGTGTTTTAATGTTTTACTAGTGTTTTACTGTTTTACTAGTGTTTTACTAGTGTTTTACTGTGTTACTAGTGTTTTACTGTTTTACTAGTGTTTTACTGTTTTACTAGTGTTTTACTGTTTTACTAGTGTTTTACTGTTTTACTCGTGTTTTAATGTTTACGAGTGTTTTAATGTTTTACTAGTATTTTACTGTTTGACTAGTGTTTTACTGTTTTACTCGTGTTTTAATGTTTACTAGTGTTTTAATGTTTTACTAGTGTTTTAATGTTTTACTCGTGTTTTAATGTTTACTAGTGTTTAATGTTTTACTAGTGTTTTAATGTTTTACTAGTGTTTTACTGTTTTACTAGTGTTTTACTGTTTTACTAGTGTTTAATGTTTTACTAGTGTTTTAATGTTTTACTAGTGTTTTACTGTGTTACTAGTGTTTTACTGTTTTACTAGTGTTTTACTGTTTTACTAGTGTTTTACTGTTTTACTAGTGTTTTACTGTTTTACTCGTGTTTTACTGTTTTACTCGTGTTTTACTGTTTGACTAGTGTTTTACTGTTTTACTAGTGTTTTAATGTTTTACTAGTGATTTAATGTTTTACTAGTGATTTAATGTTTTACTAGTGTTGTAATGTTTTACTGTTTTACTAGTGTTTAATGTTTTACTAGTGTTTTAATGTTTTACTAGTGTTTTACTGTTTTACTAGTGTTTTACTGTGTTACTAGTGTTTTAATGTTTTACTAGTGTTTTAATGTTTTACTAGTGTTTTAAGTTTTACTAGTGTTGTAATGTTTTACTGTTTTACTAGTGTTTAATGTTTTACTAGTGTTTTAATGTTTTACTAGTGTTTTACTGTTTTACTAGTGTTTTACTGTGTTACTAGTGTTTTACTGTTTTACTAGTGTTTTACTGTTTTACTAGTGTTTTACTGTTTTACTCGTGTTTTAATGTTTACTAGTGTTTTAATGTTTTACTAGTGTTTTACTGTTTTACTAGTGTTTTACTGTTTTACTCGTGTTTTACTGTTTTACTCGTGTTTTACTGTTTTACTAGTGTTTTACTGTTTTACTAGTGTTTTACTGTTTTACTAGTGTTTTACTGTTTTACTAGTGTTTTACTGTGTTACTAGTGTTTTACTGTGTTACTAGTGTTTTACTGTTTTACTAGTGTTTTACTGTTTTACTAGTGTTTTACTGTTTTACTAGTGTTTTACTGTTTTACTAGTGTTTTACTGTTTTACTAGTGTTTTACTGTTTTACTAGTGTTTTACTGTTTTACTAGTGTTTTACTGTGTTACTAGTGTTTTACTGTTTTACTACCGTTTTACTGTTTTACTAGTGTTTTACTGTTTTACTCGTGTTTTAATGTTTACTAGTGTTTTATTGTTTACTAGTGTTTTAATGTTTTACTAGTGTTTTACTGTTTTACTAGTGTTTTACTGTTTTACTAGTATTTTACTGTTTGACTAGTGTTTTACTGTTTTACTAGTGTTTTACTGTGTTACTAGTGTTTTAATGTTTTACTAGTGTTTTAATGTTTTACTAGTGTTTTAAGTTTTACTAGTGTTGTAATGTTTTACTGTTTTACTCGTGTTTTACTGTTTTACTCGTGTTTTACTGTTTGACTAGTGTTTTACTGTTTTACTAGTGTTTTAATGTTTTACTAGTGATTTAATGTTTTACTAGTGTTGTAATGTTTTACTGTTTTACTAGTGTTTAATGTTTTACTAGTGTTTTAATGTTTTACTAGTGTTTTACTGTTTTACTAATGTTTTACTGTGTTACTAGTGTTTTACTGTTTTACTAGTGTTTTAATGTTTTACTAGTGTTTTAAGTTTTACTAGTGTTGTAATGTTTTACTGTTTTACTAGTGTTTAATGTTTTACTAGTGTTTTAATGTTTTACTAGTGTTTTACTGTTTTACTCGTGTTTTAATGTTTACTAGTGTTTTAATGTTTTACTAGTGTTTTACTGTTTTACTAGTGTTTTACTGTTTTACTCGTGTTTTACTGTTTTACTCGTGTTTTACTGTTTTACTAGTGTTTTACTGTTTTACTAGTGTTTTACTGTGTTACTAGTGTTTTACTTTTTTACGAGAGTTTTACTGTTTTACTAGTGTTTTAATGTTTTACTAGTGTTTTACTGTTTTACTAGTGTTTTACTAGTGTTTTACTGTGTTACTAGTGTTTTACTGTTTTACTAGTGTTTTACTGTTTTACTAGTGTTTTACTGTTTTACTCGTGTTTTAATGTTTACGAGTGTTTTACTGTTTTACTAGTGTTTTACTAGTGTTTTACTGTTTTACTAGTGTTTTACTAGTGTTTTACTGTGTTACTAGTGTTTTACTGTTTTACTAGTGTTTTACTGTTTTACTAGTGTTTTACTGTTTTACTCGTGTTTTAATGTTTACGAGTGTTTTAATGTTTTACTAGTATTTTACTGTTTTACTAGTGTTTTACTGTTTTACTAGTGTTTTACTGTTTTACTAGTGTTTTACTGTTTTACTAGTGTTTTACTGTGTTACTAGTGTTTTACTGTTTTACTACCGTTTTACTGTTTTACTAGTGTTTTACTGTTTTACTCGTGTTTTAATGTTTACTAGTGTTTTATTGTTTACTAGTGTTTTAATGTTTTACTAGTGTTTTACTGTTTTACTAGTGTTTTACTGTTTTACTAGTATTTTACTGTTTGACTAGTGTTTTACTGTTTTACTAGTGTTTTACTGTGTTACTAGTGTTTTAATGTTTTACTAGTGTTTTAATGTTTTACTAGTGTTTTAAGTTTTACTAGTGTTGTAATGTTTTACTGTTTTACTCGTGTTTTACTGTTTTACTCGTGTTTTACTGTTTGACTAGTGTTTTACTGTTTTACTAGTGTTTTAATGTTTTACTAGTGATTTAATGTTTTACTAGTGTTGTAATGTTTTACTGTTTTACTAGTGTTTAATGTTTTACTAGTGTTTTAATGTTTTACTAGTGTTTTACTGTTTTACTAGTGTTTTACTGTGTTACTAGTGTTTTACTGTTTTACTAGTGTTTTAATGTTTTACTAGTGTTTTAAGTTTTACTAGTGTTGTAATGTTTTACTGTTTTACTAGTGTTTAATGTTTTACTAGTGTTTTAATGTTTTACTAGTGTTTTACTGTTTTGCTCGTGTTTTAATGTTTACTAGTGTTTTAATGTTTTACTAGTGTTTTACTGTTTTACTAGTGTTTTACTGTTTTACTCGTGTTTTACTGTTTTACTCGTGTTTTACTGTTTTACTAGTGTTTTACTGTTTTACTAGTGTTTTACTGTGTTACTAGTGTTTTACTGTGTTACTAGTGTTTTACTGTTTTACTAGTGTTTTAATGTTTTACTAGTGTTTTACTGTTTTACTAGTGTTTTACTAGTGTTTTACTGTGTTACTAGTGTTTTACTGTTTTACTAGTGTTTTACTGTTTTACTAGTGTTTTACTGTTTTACTCGTGTTTTAATGTTTACGAGTGTTTTAATGTTTTACTAGTATTTTACTGTTTGACTAGTGTTTTACTGTTTTACTCGTGTTTTAATGTTTACTAGTGTTTTAATGTTTTACTAGTGTTTTAATGTTTACTAGTGTTTAATGTTTTACTAGTGTTTTAATGTTTTACTAGTGTTTTACTGTTTTACTAGTGTTTTACTGTTTTACTAGTGTTTAATGTTTTACTAGTGTTTTAATGTTTTACTAGTGTTTTACTGTGTTACTAGTGTTTTACTGTTTTACTAGTGTTTTACTGTTTTACTAGTGTTTTACTGTTTTACTAGTGTTTTACTGTTTTACTCGTGTTTTACTGTTTTACTCGTGTTTTACTGTTTGACTAGTGTTTTACTGTTTTACTAGTGTTTTAATGTTTTACTAGTGATTTAATGTTTTACTAGTGATTTAATGTTTTACTAGTGTTGTAATGTTTTACTGTTTTACTAGTGTTTAATGTTTTACTAGTGTTTTAATGTTTTACTAGTGTTTTACTGTTTTACTAGTGTTTTACTGTGTTACTAGTGTTTTAATGTTTTACTAGTGTTTTAATGTTTTACTAGTGTTTTAAGTTTTACTAGTGTTGTAATGTTTTACTGTTTTACTAGTGTTTAATGTTTTACTAGTGTTTTAATGTTTTACTAGTGTTTTACTGTTTTACTAGTGTTTTACTGTGTTACTAGTGTTTTACTGTTTTACTAGTGTTTTACTGTTTTACTAGTGTTTTACTGTTTTACTCGTGTTTTAATGTTTACTAGTGTTTTAATGTTTTACTAGTGTTTTACTGTTTTACTAGTGTTTTACTGTTTTACTCGTGTTTTACTGTTTTACTCGTGTTTTACTGTTTTACTAGTGTTTTACTGTTTTACTAGTGTTTTACTGTTTTACTAGTGTTTTACTGTTTTACTAGTGTTTTACTGTGTTACTAGTGTTTTACTGTGTTACTAGTGTTTTACTGTTTTACTAGTGTTTTACTGTTTTACTAGTGTTTTACTGTTTTACTAGTGTTTTACTGTTTTACTAGTGTTTTACTGTTTTACTAGTGTTTTACTGTTTTACTAGTGTTTTACTGTTTTACTAGTGTTTTACTGTGTTACTAGTGTTTTACTGTTTTACTACCGTTTTACTGTTTTACTAGTGTTTTACTGTTTTACTCGTGTTTTAATGTTTACTAGTGTTTTATTGTTTACTAGTGTTTTAATGTTTTACTAGTGTTTTACTGTTTTACTAGTGTTTTACTGTTTTACTCGTGTTTTACTGTTTTACTCGTGTTTTAATGTTTTACTAGTGTTTTACTGTTTTACTAGTGTTTTACTGTGTTACTAGTGTTTTACTTTTTTACGAGAGTTTTACTGTTTTACTAGTGTTTTAATGTTTTACTAGTGTTTTACTGTTTTACTAGTGTTTTACTGTGTTACTAGTGTTTTACTTTTTTACGAGAGTTTTACTGTTTTACTAGTGTTTTAATGTTTTACTAGTGTTTTACTGTTTTACTAGTGTTTTACTAGTGTTTTACTGTGTTACTAGTGTTTTACTGTTTTACTAGTGTTTTACTGTTTTACTAGTGTTTTACTGTTTTACTAGGGTTTTATTCCTAAGTCATTAACTACTGTACCTATCCCACTATGCGCTGTAAAATAAACTTATTAGTAAACTAACTCAGTCGCTTCTCTCCACATAACTCCTTTCAGCTGAGCTACGGTCTCCTCTCTCCCTTGTAGAATACTCGAATAAACTTCGCTCAGTTCGTGTTCCTTGTCCCTCACAAGTTTCTCCAACTCAACCTGCGGTTAACACGAGTATTTGAAACTTTAATAATATAATATTATAATGGTACCTATGATGAAGCTATCAAATCAATTGGGGTTCGAACCCGGTACCTAGGTTTCAAACTTCTGGCTCATCAGCCGGAGGTGTGTGTCTATGACCACTGAGCTAAAACCAATCGGATGAAGAATATATTCGCTTTGCCGTTGGGGAATTATTTGCCTTATACAGTATCGTCACTCAAGGAAAAGTAGGCATAGGCTACTCTACTGCCTATTTACTGCAGTCATTTTAGTAACATCTTAGAAGTTTATTATAAAACTAAAAAATGAGAAACACAAACCTGGAATCGCATTGTCATTGCATCCTTCTGAGCTTCTAATTCTGCGAGTTTATCTTCGTGTAGACGAGTTTTTAATTCCCACAACTGTTGGTTATATTTTGCAGCCTCTTCTTTCTTGATAGTGTTCATTTCAACATTGTGTTTCCTGTGAATCTCCTAAAAATATATGTTAATTTCAATTTTGTATTTCCCCCAAATTTCCTAAATATAGTATGTTAACTTCTACTACGGTGTGTATTTTTTTATTTTATATTATAAAGGCTACCAATTAAAGTCATCCCAAAATTGATGAAAATTTCACCAAAAAAAATTATTTTATACCAAATTAAATAATGTGACCCCAAAAATATTATTCAACCCCAAATAAAATAATTCAAACACCAAAATAAATTTTTCAAAACCAAAAAAAATTATTCAACACCAAAACCAATTATTAAATACCAAAATATATAAGTGTTCCCCAAAACAAAATTTTCCCAAAAGAAATACATTTTCCCCCAAAACAAATACATTTTGGCACAAAATAAATACGTTTTCCACCAAAACAAATACATTTTCCCCCAAACCAGATACATTTTAGCCCAAAATAACTACATTTACCCCCAAAACAAACACATTTTAGCCCTAAATAAATACATTTTCCCCCTAAAAAAATACATTTTTTTACATAAATACATAATCGCCCAAAATAAATACTATACTACTGCAGCAATACGAGCGCAGTGTACCGCAATCCACTCGCTAAAATAAAATTGGAACGACATTTAGAAACTATTATTGGAACGAGGTTAGCTCATGCTAGAGACCATGCTAGAGACCATGCTAGAGACCATCTACCAGACTTACCCTACAATCTACAATTACACCCTGTCTGCATATGGTGAGCCGAGCTTCCTCTTAAACTGTAGGACAGAGGACGTCATACTCTCAGATGAAGGTACAGGGAGATACAGATGGGCCAAAGTTATTCGGGGACACCATCAACACATTCATACAGTCTGTTGATTCCAGGATTAATATCTGGTACCTCGATGATGGCAACCTTGGCGGTGACTTCCGGGTAGTCCTCAATGACCTCAAGCGTATAATCTCCAAGGGAAAGAAGTGTGGTCTCGAGATCAAACCTTCCAAGTGCGAGCTCTTTTACCTTGATGCTGAGTCGGAGGAAATACAGACTGCCATCCAAAGTGCGTTCCAAGAGGTTTGTTCTGGGTTGAAGACTCTCCCCCTGGATGAACTAACGAGGTTGGGTGCACCGATTGGTAATGCTGCCATTGCGACATGTCTGCAGGATAAGGTTAACGACCTGACTACGCAAACATCACGGCTTCCACACATCGACGCCCACCATGCCTTCTACCTCCTAAAACATTCTTTTTTAATTCCCAGACTAACTAACCTACTGTACTTCCTTCGCACAGCACCATGCTTCACGAAACCGGATATCCTCGCTAAGTTCGACCAAACCATCAGAGATGCTCTCCGTGAGGTTGCAAACGCTGTAATCGATGACCGTGCATGGTTAAAAGCTGGCCTCCCCGCCCGCATAGGTGGCCTCGGCCTCACTAGTGCTATACAGCTTGCACCTTCCGCCTTCCTGGCTTCCGCGGCTGCTAGTTCTAGTCTGGCAGGGCGCCTCCTCAAGCAAAAGGAGACCCCCTTAGACCCCATGACATCTCAAGCACTGGAGCAGTGGAAATCGATGGTCCCTGATGGTAAACCCACTCCATCCCCCAATTCCACCCAACAGAGCGCATGGATGAGGCCCATCTTCGAGGAAACTTGGAACAGACTCCACTCTTCATCCTCCCCAGTCGACGTCGCCCGTCTAAACTCCTTAAACTCGAGTGTAGCAGGTTGTTGGTTAGATGCAGTCCCAGCCTCTTCCCTAGGGTTGAAACTCAACAACACACAGTTCCGGCTCTCCATCGCCACCCGCCTGGGATGCATGGTTACAGAACCCCATTACTGTGTACTATGTGGTAGGCAGGTCGAGTCAGACGGTCTGCATGATTTATCCTGCAAGCGTAGGGCAGGCCGACATCCGAGACATACCATGGTCAACGACATAATTAAAAGATCTCTGGCCAGCAGTGGAGTCCCCTGCCTCTTGGAACCACCTGGGCTCTGTAGAGATGGGAGCAGTAAACGGGTGGATGGTGTTACCCTTATCCCGTGGAGTCATGGTCGCCTGCTCGCCTGGGATGCCACCATATGGGACCCACTTGCACCCAGTCACCGCGCTACAAGCCAGTCTGCTGGCGGACGAGTGGCACCTAAGGCAGCGAAATCCAAAAAATATGACGAGCTTGTGAAAAAGGGCTATATATTTCACCCGGTGGCATTTGAAACGTTCGGACAGCCCGGCCCCGAAACCACCAGCTTCCTCAAGGAAATAGGCCAGAGGATCCACGCCGTTACCATGGAGCCCAGGTGTCACCGATTCCTCCAACAACGGATCCTAATCGCGATATTAATCGGGAATGCCGCCTCCATACTGGGGACCATAGACTCTCCCTCTGCAGGTCTCTGCGACATCATCGATTAATTAATTAATAGTATTTTATTTATTTTTTATCCCGCCTCTTTTTTATTTTTATCTCTATTAATTTGTTTTTATCCTTTTTTGTTAATATACTTCACTTTATTGCTTTTAATCACAACCCATCTCTTTTAATTTTAATTCATTTATTTTATATATTAATATATTTCGTTATAAAATGTTAATTTTTAATCATTACTACATTTCAATCAATTTACTTAGGTTAATTTACAATAAGTTTAGTAAATATATTTATTGTAGGTATATTTCTATCTTCAATTGTGTCATTAGTGTTCCCTATATTGAATAATGTAATTTAAATTTATCCTTTTAAGTTTCTTACTTTAACCCTTTAGCACCTAAAGCAGGATTTTATTTGTGCCCCATAATCCTAAACTAAAATCATAAATCTGAAGTTTATCAGTCTTTCTGTCTGTTTGTCTGTCAAAACTTATAACAAAATACTAACTAACTAACATTCTCGCTCTGGGGGTTTTAAAGGTCGGTGATTTCATTTCTGATGTCAGTTTTCACTTTTAAATAAATCTTGTCTGTTGGTCTGTCGGTTTGTCGGTCTTTCTGTCAGTCAGTCCGTCAAAACTAAAAAAGAATACAAACTTACTAACATTCTCGCTATGGGGGTTTTAAGGGGTGCTGATTTCATTTCTGATGTCAGTTTTAACGTTTACATAAATCTCGTCTGTCTGTCTGTCGGTCATTCTGTCAGTCAGTCTGTCAAAACATAAAAAACAATACAAACTAACTAACATTCTCGCTATGGGGGTTTTGATAGGTGCTGATTTCATTTCAGATGTCAGTTTTCACGTTTAAAAAAATCTAGTCTGTCTGACTGTCGGTCTTTCTGTCAGTCAGTCTGTCAAAACTTAAGAAAGTATACAAACTAACTAACATTCTCGCCATGGGGGTTTTAAGGGTTGCTGATATCATTTCTGATGTCAATTTACAAGTTTACATAAAGCTAGTCTGTCTGTCTGTCGGTCTTTCTGTCAGTCTGTACTACTGTACTGTGGTTGGCATTATGCCATATACCTAACACTTATAATACAGTCAACAATACAGCCTATCTACAGTACAGAATGGATTTTTTCCCATGAAGAGCACTAAATGTCTTTAATACTACCCACCAGTATACACTCCAAGAGTCTTCCAATAAAACATGTATTCCAGCATGACGTCCACTGCACGTCTTAGTGCTGTCCATGGTGACGTGCAGTGGACGTCATAGGCTCTAAGGGGTTAATTTTCTATTATTATAATAATATGAAGCGCGCCCACGCCCAAAAAAAAGGTTAGAAGATATAATTGGTACGATGTTAAGAAAGGTTGTATTGCCATGGCCGTCTATGCGGTACACTCTCTTGTGGTACATTCTACTGTTGAAGGCAATGCATTTGGATAAAATTGGAACGCCATTTAGAAATCAAAATGGCAGTAATAGATAGGCCAGGTAGAGTACAGCCACCCAGATAACATCAACCAAGCAGGAGTTCGTAAACAGTGAAATTTAAATTTAGCGTTATTTAATAGGTAATGTTATTATCCATTAATCTGACAAGGAAAGACATTAATTTGACGGATCGAATATTAATGTATGTTTCGGGGACGTAAACTTAAGTAAGAGCGTTGTGGAAAGGGGCTGTGATGTTGGATAGGATTGGAATAATAATATCTAATATATATCTAATATCATCTAATATAGCATCTAATATCTAATATAATGTAATCAATGATATGCAAATGTGAGTATATTGCAATAAAATATTTATATATGTAATCATAATAATATAATCATATAATCACAGCGTTTTGGTTTTGGGTTACATTTGAAAACGCGGTGACAACGTTGGCACACTGTCACCCCGAGTTGTATCTGTGCGAACCGGGCTTAACTCTTAACTTTCATTAAACAAAGATACACTGCCTTTATTAAGTTTTATGATGATAGATCTAAATTAGAAGATAATATATCTCTCAGTTTAACTATCGTTTGCTTTATTGGCATTTAAATTGTAATTCCATTAAATATAATATAATTCAGGACCTGCTGTAGCTTTTACATATTTTAGTTTAATTTTATTTACAGTATCTATGTTTAATATTGATAGTTAATATACTAGGGGCCTACGGTAATTTAAATTAAAAAAATGTATAGGGCCTCGTATTTTCAGATACGGGGGGAGGGGGGGGGGGGGGTGGTTCAATGCTGTGCAGTGCTTTAACATTTCATCTTCGTTTTTCACTAACTAATAACTAGCATACAAACAATACTAACGCTACAATATCAGCTGCACACAGGCAGGGCCGCTTTAATGCCTAGGCTTATAAGGCTGCATCCTAGGAGCCATGGCTTAAAAGGGGACACATAATTTTAAATTAACCGCTGGGTGGATGACTAACTTTCGTTTTATAACCAAAAAGTTTAAATGGGTTTATTAAAAATTTTCACTCGCTTTGTTGGCGTTTACATTCTGCTGTTGTAACCTTCTGGCCAAACCGTTTTATAATAACTTTAAGGTGATAATTGTAACCAAAACCTAAAAAGTGCAATATCTAATCTACAGTTGATAATAGTCTAAGAGCCTCGATAAGCTTAACGCGGTGTACAAGCCCACAACCGCCCCCCCCCCCCCCCCCCCAGAGCATTTTCACCCCATATTTTGAGAGTGACGGTCCGAAACCCTAATTCAAAGTGAAATGGCGGCCCGAAACCCTAAGTAAAACTGTCATGTAACCCTAACCCTAAGTCATAAGGCTCTAATCTAAGACACTTTGTGGAATTTCGCGGACATTCCAGTCCAGGGTCCAAAATTTAAAATTCCACAACATGTCATAGATTAGAGCCTCATGACTTAGGGTTAGGGTTACATGACAGTTTTACTTAGGGTTACTTGGTTACTTTGGGTTTTTGAGCATGACCACCTAACCCTAACCAAAAAATAAACGAATAAATCCAAGTGGGGGGGGGTGGGGGCAGATTCGCCTACGACACCGGCCCTGCTCACAGGAATTAACCAGGCATGTTTCCTTCTGTCCTTCACTTGGGAGACAAACGACCAATTGGGTGTCCTATTCAGAAATGCCTGGGCCTAAACGGCCAATCGAACTCACCACCATGTCTTTATTCACTACACTACCACTGAGAGTGTACCATGAGGTGGGCCTAATCGACTAATGGGTATCTTGTTCTAGCCCCGTTTAACCCCAATATTGTCCAATGGTCATACGTTTTCTACCCACTTTTGGGACTTTTAGCCCCCGCTGACGCGAAGAATGGCCCCCAGCCCACGCGCTTGCACTTCCTGGAAGTTAGACAATTTTGGTGTTAAATCATCTAATTTGGGGTGGCATTCAATTTGTGGCGTATTATAAATTACATTATATTATATTAGAACACAAATATACAGTATTATGTGTTATAATTTCAGTACGTTTCCAATGAATTGTGAATATTTTTTTCCGGTTTTTCACTTATACACTTTCAACTTTGTGTTCCCGAAAATCTAGTAAAATTAGGTGAATACTTCAAAATAGGGGTTCAGGTAGCTAAATCAACTGGATCAATTTCCCCTTGTAGGCTATGTTGTAGGCCTAAATTGTTATTGATTGATTGACCAATGATTAACCTGCACGTGTTTGTGTTGGTCTTCTATTATCTGTTCCAACTCTTCTACTCGCTTGCGAAGTTCTACATTGTTAGTTCTCAGGTAGGTCAGGTGATCGGTCGACATGGTAACGGCTCTGAGACTGTATGTAGAGAACTATATCATTTAATTGAATCTACTGTAGGCCTACATACAGGGGAAGACGGGAACTACAACAACATATAAATATATAAAAATTACATACAAACTCAATATTATTTTACATTATTAATTATATTTAACTATAACTCTTATTTAAATTTAACAAATAGGGGGGTTGCAGGTTTTCACTAAAAATCCAGGTTACAGAAAGTCTGAATCTAACCAAAACAATAAACTAATTAGTATCTGTACAGGTTACACTGTAAGATAGAAATAAATGCTATAAAACACAAATAAGGAGAAATTTTATCAAATACAATCCGATTTCCCCTGGAGAGGAATGAATTTAATTAATATCTTATATATGTTGTATCATGAAATTTAATTTTATAATTACCAACACATTATGAGATATTTTAACTTTTTAACATTATATTATAATGTTTTATAAAATTAACTATGCTAGAAAAAACAAAGCTGTATGATAATTTAATAAAATCGTGTACTTTATTTACAGTAATTAAATTATGAGCAAAAATAATAACCATGTAATGGTTAAGATGGCAGATGATAATATTAATAAGAAATACAAATTTATATAAAAAATATTATTTCAATATAATTTGATTCAACTATTATTTGTTGAATCCTTTGCCAATTACTTATTTTAAATTTAATTTCTTGTTAACAAATCTCCACCAAGTACTCATTATATAAATTACACAAAGTTTACAAGTAACTTTAATCATTATTAACGCAATAAATTAATATATTTATAATATTTATTTAACGTGAATGCACATAAATCTCAAAAATGAACATGACTTCCTTGAGTTATGTAACCCTTGCGGATTAACTTAAACATGGTATCATTGAATTTTACAAAGATTAGCGTCGGATTATTAACAAGTTTGGTGCACTAATTATTGTCGAGATCTCAAACTGTGAAGATGAAATATTATTATGCCGCAATCACAGCCCCCGTCACACACTCACAATGCTACAATTATAAATAGGCTTACGTTGTTTAAACATTTGGAAGAAATTCTTACATACTCTTATTGAATTAGCCAAATATTGTCTCAATAGTTTGGCACTCATACAGTAGGTTTTAATCCATACAATATATTACAAAGTCATAATTATTTCTATTGTAAACTAATGTACATAAAGTAAATTCGCAAGTAAAGTAAGTTAAATCGCCGTTCGATGGTTTTGGCTCTCCGTTTATTAACCCACCCCTACTGTATATAACGCTTAAGGCTATAAATCATTAAATTGATTGCAATGCAATACCTACCGCGTAATTATCGGCTCCAGGTTTCTACGCCAACACAATGTCTTTATATATAAGTTCATTATCAAACGATGGCATGACACATCACATGAGTTCTAAAAAAAGCTTCAATTTTTTCTTTATTGACATAAAGGCCAATTTCTTGCGCATTAGGTCTCACTACTGTAGTGTAGCGAATTCGACTATTGTTATGGTTCTCACACATTCTCATTCTTGTAAGGCAAACAGGTCAGATCAGGCAGGTTCTGGTACATTAATTCAGAAAACTTGCCACCTCCATATAGCATAAAGGATTGTGTCATCTGTGGCTGCATATCCTCTTAATAAGGGCATGTAATGTGTTCCTGTAAGAAGGGCCCCCATCGTTCTGGAATAGTTTACGCCCTGGGATAGTTTACTGACCATGCTGATGGTAATCTACCAATGGCTGGTCAGGAGTAGAGTGCTTTCATCTCCAATTTGAGTGCACTTCACTGCGACCTGCTCCTGGCAGCAGGGGTACAGGGCATGGCCCAGCATATGAACTGCATAGACAATGGTACTGTAGGTCATGTGCATCAGAGTAGGCATGGGTGATGGGTCGCGTATCGCGTATCTGACCCCCACTGGAGAGAGAGCTGCCAACAATTGCGTGAGTCGCTTTCCTGATGACCTTTCTGGAACTTTCCACCGATGTTTCACACCGACCAACCAAGCCATTGGTAAACCTGAGGCAAGTCATTTGACTAGCCTCCAGTTAATACAAATAATACTCGAAGCCCCAATGCAACAAAGGTGAGCAGACTGCAATGGCAGATTAATAACTGGCACTGCCAACAAAAAGTTCGGATATCGACATTGTTTTTGGTTCATAACGTTCTCTAACATGAGAACATATTTTGTGCGGTCGCATATAGGAATAGCGCGCGTTGGAACTACATGTAGGTCGAAAATATTTACCGGGATATCAGAGCCATTATTATGTTCATTTTACCTTCTTGTATCAATTAGTCAGTGTCTAGTCCTTGGTCAGTGTGTTACTGCAGTACTGTATTATATTACTGCATTACCTGTACCGGTACGGTACTGATCTTAGCAGAAGTCTTGGCCTATCATAAAATCAATCACCGTCAGACCATAAACTGCAAACAGCAAATACAGAGATAGGATAGGCCTACCCTACATAAATACAAAGTACCTGTCAGCCTGTACTGCTGTACGACTGTACGAACAAAGTTCGGAATAATGGGAGTTGTTGTCGAAACACTAAGTGCAGGCGATGGTAAGTTTGAAGCTAAGATCAAGTGCAAATGAAGTGCTGATGCTGAACCGCCAGACCGCTGAAGTCTGGAAGTGCAGAAGTGAAGTGTTAATACAGTAATAATACAGTTAGGAACTTTCACCCGTCAAACGGCTGGACAGACACCCCTCAAATGGGTGGATGAGTTTGTATTTCTCCACACAAATCCCTATTAAAAATTAAAATTAAATTCGCATTGCTATTTTTTTAGACGCACGAGTAAAATTGGTATTGTGACATAGAGCAGGCAAAACTACATATTTTGGTCCTGTAAAAATTAAAATTACAGCATAGTTAACTTTTAATTAAGAATTAATTGAATTCCACCCGTCAAACGGGTGGATTTGTACAATTTTATCTGCTACTCGTCATCCCCCTGAGGCAAGCAGATTCCTTCCCATCTATGGAGCCAGGCTGCCAATCAACACACCAGAGAGCAGACCTCCACTGTCTACAACTACCATCCTTCCTAGTATACACACACACACACTGTGTACTAATTGAGGCAGCCAGCATAGCATTGGCTTTCTTATTATACTTACTGTATTACATATTACTCTGCAGCTCTTGTTAGACATTAGCTGAGTTACCTAACATGGCATCTGCTATGCCTTAGGCAAACCTACACAAAAGCGCCCGGCTGATGGCTGGTGGGGTGGCTGCTGGGCTGGACTGCTACACTACACTACTGGTAGTATCCTAATTATATCCCTTTATGAAGACATTAAGTTAATATACTGGCGGTAAGTTACTGGTGGTAAGTTACAAGTTATTTCTTTATGCTCTATGAAGTTAAGTTCTCCTTCACACAGGCTAGAGCAGAGGACTAGGACTCCAGTTCACAATTCCTTCAATTTGCTGATTTGGCCTTGAATTGCTGACTTGCACTGGCGCCCAGCCAGCTCATTTCTGCATTACTGCTCAGTTCATTTTCGACTGTTTGGCTAACCATAAGTCTGTAAGTAAGAGTAATGTAAAAATATGATAATTGAAATCCTGATCCCGAAATTAATTAAAGTTAATTAACTCAATTAGGCAAAAATAATTAATTTAATTAATTACAGTTATAAAATACAGTTAGGTACGGTATTCACAGCGAGATTTGATTGCACAGTGATAGCAAACCTCACAGTCGTGGTGCACAGATTTTCTAAATTGGAGCCAAATTTTTCTAAAAACCGTAAATTAGAATTGCATGGATTTTGTAACAGATTCCTCCACCTTATTGCTGTATTGGGTCAGAATTTTTCGGAGAGATGGAAAGCTGGCCATACAAGGATACCAAATGTGATATTGATATCATGCAACTTTCAAACGCCCATTTTAAGAATTGCATGAATCCCCCCTCCTTTAATAATTTTGCATTACTTCTATAACTCTGATTACTGAAGTTTGGGCTTTCCCGGCATATGTGTCTCTATTGGTGTTTATGCACTGGCTTGGCTGGACCCTATTAGACAGCTACAGTAGTCGGAGTAATACAAGGTGATAGCTTTCACCTTTATTATATACCTTTATTATTTTAAACGATGTAGTAATATATGGTCAATCATTGAGTGGTACGGTTCAAGATGCTCTCAATAAATCAGCAATATATTGTAAGGTCAACGACCTCAAGGTCAACTTAAAGAAATCTGGGCCAAATTAAGACAAATCAAACGCCAAAAGATCATGCATGATGCCCCATGATCACTCCAACCCCCCCCCCCCCCCCCCCCCTATTAATAATTACCTAATTAAATATAATATAATTAGTTAACTAATTTAATTAAAATAATTAATTAACTTAATAAAATATTTAACTAGTAACTTAATATAATAATTAATAAAATAATTAATTATCTTAATGAAAAATTAATTATCTTAGACATAGACCTACCTAATGTGTAATGACATAAGACAGTAAGACATAATTTATTATCGTAGGCCTACCTACTGTGTATTGCAATAATTAATATCCTAAGAAAATAATTGATTAACTTACCAGTAAGAAAATAATAATTACTGTAGGGCCTACTGTGACTGTCATAATAAATATAATAATTTATCAACTTACTGGTAAGAAGAAAATACTTTATCATCTTAAAGATAATAATTAATTACGCAGTACTGTTTGGTAACTGAAAGGTGAAGAAAATAATAAATTGTGCAGGCGCACTGGTAACTTAAATAAATAATTAATTAACTTCGGAAAATAATAATTATCTTATTTTATTAACTCCTCCAGTCCTCCTAGCTAAGTAGTCAGGCAGACATTCAGCACTCAGGCTCAAGCAGTCTTTGAAACTTAGCTTAGTACAGCTATTACCGGCACTCTTACACTGTCAATCAAAAGCACCCTGTTGTTGTTGTAGGTTTACTCAAGGCTGTATTTCCTTGCATGTAGCCGCATTATATCCAGCCCTCAGATGAGTGTCCGAGATTCCTGTCGGCGGCTTTGATCATAAAGCAAGCTGGATAAAATTTACAAACTCCCCAAGCCACCCCTCAAACGGGTGGAATTTAGCCCAGAAGAACGAATTAGGACACCCATTAAAGGGCTGGATTGTCCACCCGTCTAACGGGTGAAAGTTCCTAGCTGTAATATGAAGCCAGTGGATGGCGAAGTCAGAGACTCTGGACTCAGAGAGTGGAGAGTGGGCTGGTCAGTTGGTGGGTGGAGTCTGGGCTCTGCAGCTCTGGGAGTGTACAGTATGCAGTACAACGAGTACGGCTGTACGGTACAACAGTAACCGAACCTGGAACCGTGTGCGGTGTGCTGATGCTAAAGTGAGAGAAGCTGTGATCTCATGGTAGGCCCTATTGGTATAGGCCTAGGACAGTAGGATCCAACAGTCCAATGTAACATAATTGAGGTTACGTTCGATTCGTAAAAAATATGTTACATTCGATCCTGATGCCTGATTACGTTCGGTCTGTCACCCAAGTGTTTAACTTTAAGTGTTAGGCACAGGCTAGGCAGCTAGGCCTAAGTCACCTGGCGCTGGCTGGCTGGGGCTGGCTGTAACTTCCTTTCTGAAGTAAAATCACATCTGCACATGGTACCGGTACTTTCAGTTCACTTATTTCATATTTTACGTGTTCATGAGCAGATGAGTGTTCCCTACTGGCAGACTGGCTACTGCATGTACTGCCTGTGCAAGTGCAGCAGGTCTGTCAGTCTATCTGTAGGCACAGGCCACCAGTCACCGGGTAGCGGTAGGTCAGTAGGTGAGGGGTCAACCAGGTCAACCCCCTGGACTGACAACAAAATCCAGAAGTGTCGAAATGACCTATATAAGGCAGTAAGGCATGTAAGGCGCAGAAAGAGTCCCGACTCAAACAGACTACAGCTGTACAGCGGCCAAGAATGCAGTTAAGGTTGCATCTAGGTCCCTGAACAGGCAGTACTCTGTTAATCTACAGGAGCTAATAAACCAACAGGTTGATGCCATCAATGATGCTGACGACAGCAGGCAATCATCCCAGGCATGGAAATCGATCAACTTGCTTACTGGGTGGAAAAGCCAACCAACCACCAAGGTTAAGGCTAAATCACCAGCTGATCGCCTCAATGGTTGGAAGGCCCGCTTTGAAAAGCTCCTCAATAACGACAGGGTATTGCCTGATAACTTTATAGAAGTAAAAGTGTCCGAGTCTGTACTCCCAGATATTCCCATTGGCGATATCTCCTTTGCAGAAGTGAAGGCTGCTGCAAAGAGCATTAAGACCAATCGTGCCAGTGGAGTAGATGGTGTTCCCCCTGAGGTCTTTAAAATACCTGAATGTTTAATTATTGATAGTAACAATGTGTTGGCAAGCTGAATGTTTAAAGCTCATCTATCACATCATAGTAGACATGTACCGAACAACAAGAGCCCCACAAGAAATGAAAACAAATAAGTTGGTGCCAGTTCCCAAGAAGGGCAACCTAACACTCTTATAGTTATTTTCGGGGAATCTCATTGATCTCGATTGCTGCAAAGCATACAATAGAATTCTATTAAATCGCATCAGGGATCCCATTGAGAGACTGCTCCGTGGAAATCAGAATGGGTTCCGTAAAGGTCGTGGGACCATGCTGCCATGGAGCCCATTTTGTCACTTAGAAGGATAATTGACGAGTTATCAAAAAAGAAAGACAGGCATCTGGCTGTTATGTTTGTTGACTTCTTCAAGGCCTTTGATTCAGTATCCCGCACACATATGTTCAGCATACTTTCATTATATGGGATTCCTGATGAAATTATTGCAGCAATCAGATCAGTATACGATGGTTCGACAACATTTGTGTCTACTGTTGACGGTGACACCAGAACCCTTTGAAGTGTTATGGGGCGTCCTCCAGGGAGACACACTTGCACCATTCTTGTTCATAATTGTGGTTGACTATGTTCTACGCATGTCCTTAGATCATCATAATGATGATGGGGTGATGATAACTCCACCAACTGGCTCCAGAAGTCGAGGAAATCCTGCCAAGTACCTAACTGATCTAGACTTTGCTGATGACTTAGGAGTACTCTCGGAATCACTAGAGGGAACCCAACGGCTCCTCAGCTCATTAGAATCGAATGAATAGGCCTTGAATAGGCTTTCCAGGATTTGGAATTCACCGAGAATTAATCGGAAACTTAATGTCCGATTATTTAGAGCAGCAGTAGTTCCAGTACTCCTCTATGGGAGTCCATGCTGGGCTCTAACTGCTGAGGACACCAAATCTCTGGATGGCACATTCACAAGAATGCTACGCCGGGTTCATTGTGTCAAGTACAATGCACACATCTCCAACCAGACACTATATAACATTGGAGGTGTCTCATTGGTTCCCCCAAGCTTGACACTAGAACAAAATCGCCTCCGCTTTGAAAGACATTGCTTTTGCCGTGAGGACCAGCCAGTGCATAATCTTGTGCTTTGGCAGCCTCATGGAGTGAATAAGCAAACATGGTGGACAGCCCATGACTTTCTTGAGACGCATCGTAAAGGACACTGGCCTTAAAGATGCGAATGATCTAGCAAATGTCGTGGGTGATAGGGAGTTGTGGCGGCGCAATTTTGTCGACAAGCCGGCACAGCATTCTTAAAAATACAGTGCAATGCAGCATGCCGATACTACCGGTAGTAGTAGTACTAGTAGTAACCGGTAGGCAGTAGGCTGGTGGGCCCGTTCAGCCGTTCCAGTATTCCATATTTCAGTATCTAATCCTATACCGGTAATACCTATAATAGGCATACAGCTGTAGGAGGCCTACGTTAAGAAGTTGAATCACAATTTTATTTTACATACCGATTTTCGGTACCGGTATTTAATTGGCCTACCGGAAATATAGGCCTACATACTGACATATTTAATTGTTTATAAAATTCCAGGTAAAACTTACCCTAAGAAGGGCCAACGCGTGTCTGTTCACTACACAGGAACTCTGCAAACTAACGGGAAGAAGTTCGATTCCTCCCGAGATAAAGGAACACCTTTCGTTATTCCTATCGGAACTGGGCAAGTTATTAAAGGTAGGCCTACCGGTACATACAAACACCATGCTGCCATATTTACCGTTACCAGACCGACTGCTGTATGTATATTATTAAAATAATGTATGATTTGATCGTACAGAATGTGACAGCAAAGACGGTTCAATGCTAGATATATTAGGCAAAAAGAAAGAAAGGCCGATAGAGATATGCTAGAAAGCTGGCCATGCAAGGATTCCAAATATGTAACACAATCTGAATTTCGTTGAAAAATAGCTGAAACAATGGCATTCCATAGCTACATTGCTTTGCATCTGCACGAGGCTTTTTTATTCCATTTAATATCTTAAATATTTTGTTTATGTATATATAGTTGCGCACTACTATTATAATTATTAATGTGAATTGTGCATACACTGATACAGACATAATATTTAAATTTCAAAGTATATTTGCAAGTATTGAGTAAATTTAAAAAAATATATTATTAGGCTTATATATATATTATTAGGCCTACATTGGTGCCGGGCTAATAAAATAGTCTCGAGAGGTGTAAAACCATGGATCGTTTTAACGCCCATATATCGTCGGAGACACCTTTATTTAACGTTTGTAGCTAAAGAACGAAAATAAAAATTCTGGCTCACCCATGTCAGTGGTCGGGGAGGGAAACTATCTGTTTCAAATGGAGGCAACTCTGCAGTCACTAAAACCCATCTATCCCTCGGTTTATATCTTTGCCGTCACTGTATATAACTATATAACTTCTTGTACCGGTACTCCTATAGTTGTGGCTACCTTTATATATTCTAGGATGGGATGAGGGCATCCCACAGATGTCTAAAGGAGAGCGCGCCAAGCTAACATGCAGCCCAGACGTCGCTTATGGCCCTGCTGGGTATCCTGGGGTTATTCCTCCAAACGCTACACTAGTATTTGATGTGGAATTATTAGAAATAATGTGATGACAAGTCAATTAATCTTTGGCAATTAAAGACTTTCTGAACTATGGTTCCATAAATAAGATATGATACAATCGTCTGTGTATACTGTAGGTACAATCTACGGAGCCCCTAAATGGGAATTATTTTGCTTTAATAATTTCTAACATGTCGCAACTGTTAGGGGCTCCGTTAGGGGGACCTCCAAACCGTTTTAGGGTCTTCGAATCTTAACAAACTGTAACGATGTTTATTATGTTTCGATGACACTATCATTATGTTATTTGATTCAACGATATCAACTGTTTGTATTTTACTTAATGCTGATTGTCTCCCATAATCATTCATGTATTATTATTATTATTATTATATTGGTAGGTTTTCCTCAAAATGTCGTTCTCAGGCGGAATTAATGTTATAGTGCTTCTTTGTTTATGATCAACTCAACAATTAATGTGTTTTTATTTTAATGAGAATCATATCTGTAGTAAACGCGCCCCCTAACAATCCAATTTACCTGCCTTATTATCAGTTTAAACAAACTAGCAACAAGTAATAGGCCGGCAACAGCCGACCTAGAGCTACGGACACACATGAGTGAGGTCCTCAGCAGCCGACCTAGAGCCACAGACACACATGAGTGAGGTCCTCAGCAGCCGACCTAGAGCCACAGACACACATGAGTGAGACCCGCAGCAGCCGACCTAGAGCCACAGACACGCATGAGTGAGGTCCTCAGGAGCCGACCTAGAGCCACGGACACATTGAGTGAGACCCGCAACAGCCGACCTAGAGCCACGGACACATTGAGTGAGACCCGCAGCAGCCGACCTAGAGCCACAGACACACATAAGTGAGACCCGCAGCAGCCAACCTAGAGCCACAGACACGCATGTTTGAGGTCCTCAGCAGCCGACCTAGAGCCACGGACACACATGAGTGAGGCCCGGGGCAGCCGACCCAGAGCCACGGACACACATGAGTGAGATCCTCAGCAGCCGACCTAGAGCCACGGACACACATGAGTGAGACCCGCAGCAGCCGACCTAGAGCCACAGACACGCATGAGTGAGGTCCTCAGCAGCCGACCTAGAGCCACGGACACACATGAGTGAGGCCCGCGGCAGCCGACCTAGAGCCACGGACACACATGAGTGAGACCCGCAGCAGCCGACCTAGAGCCACAGACACACATGAGTGAGGTCCTCAGCAGCCGACCTAGAGCCACGGACACACATGAGTGAGACCCGCAGCAGCCGACCTAGAGCCACGGACACACATGAGTGAGATCCTCAGCAGCCGACCTAGAGCCACAGACACACATAAGTGAGACCCGCAGCAGCCAACCTAGAGCCACAGACACGCATGAGTGAGGTCCTCAGCAGCCGCCCTAGAGCCACGGACACACATGAGTGAGGCCCGCGGCAGCCGACCTAGAGCCACGGACACACATGAGTGAGATCCTCAGCAGCCGACCTAGAGCCACGGACACACATGAGTGAGACCCGCAGCAGCCGACTTAGAGCCACAGACACGCATGAGTGAGGTCCTCAGCAGCCGACCTAGAGCCACGGACACACATGAGTGAGGCCCGCGGCAGCCGACCTAGATCCACGGACACACATGAGTGAGGTCCTCAGCAGCCGACCTAGAGCCACGGACACACATGAGTGAGACCCGCAGCAGCCGACCTAGAGCCACGGACACACATGAGTGAGACCCGCAGCAGCCGACCTAGAGCCACGGACACACATGAGTGAGATCCTCAGCAGCCGACCTAGAGCCACGGACACATTGAGTGAGACCCGCAGCAGCCGACCTAGAGCCACGGACACACATGAGTGAGACCCACAGCAGCCGACCTAGAGCCACGGACACACATGAGTGAGATCCTCAGCAGCCGACCTAGAGCCACGGACACACATGAGTGAGACCCACAGCAGCCGACCTAGAGCCACGGTCACATTGAGTGAGACCCGCAGCAGCCGACCTAGAGCCACGGACACATTGAGTGAGATCCGCAGCAGCCGACCTAGACCTAGAGCCACGGACACACATGATTGAGGTCCTCAGCAGCCGACCTAGAGCCACGGACACACATGAGTGAGACCCGCAGCAGCCGACCTAGAGCCACGGACACACATGAGTGAGGTCCTCAGCAGCCGACCTAGAGCCACGGGCACACATGAGTGAGACACGCAGCAGCCGACCTAGAGCCACGGACACATTGAGCGAGACCCGCAGCAGCCGACCTACTACTACTACTACTAGGATCGGCATGCTGCATTGCAGCTGCATTTTTAAGAATGCTGTGCCGGCTTGTCAACAAAATTGCACCGCCACAACTCCCTATCACCCATGACATTTGCTAGATCATCCGCATCTTTAAGGCCAGTGTCCTTTAAGATGCGTCTCAAGAAAGTCATGGGCTGTCCACCATGCTTATTCACTCCATGAGGCTGCCAAAGTACAAGATTATGCACTGGCTGGTCCTCACGGCGAAAGCAATGTCCTGCAAAGCGGAGGCGATTTTGTGCTAGTGTCAAGCTTGGGGGAACCAATGAGACACCTCCAATGTTATATAGTGTCTGGTTGGAGATGTGTGCATTGTACTTGACACAATGTACCCGGCGTAGCATTCTTGTGAATGTGCCATCCAGAGATTTGGTGTCCTCAGCAGTTAGAGCCCAGCATGGACTCCCGTAGAGGAGTACTGGAACTACTGCTGCTCTAAATAATCGGACCTTAAGTTTCCGATTAATTCTAGGTGACTTCCAAATCCTGGAAAGCCTATTCAAGGCTGCCCATGCCTTTCCCTTACGTATTCGAAGGTCCTCACCTGACTTCCGGATCCATGATCCCAGGTAACAGAAGTCGTCCACATGCTCAAGCATACCATCCTTTGAGCTTATGCTCATCCGATCAGAGACTTGCTGAGGACTTTCAAAGTTAACTGTCAGAATTTTGGTCTTTCTGGAGTTAATAAAAAGACCAACACTAGAAGCAGCATGTTCTAATGAGCTGAGGAGCCGCTGGGCTCCATCTAATGATTCTGAGAGTACACCTAAGTCATCAGCAAAGTCTAGATCAGTTAGGTACTTGGCAGGATTTCCTCGACTTCTGGAGCCAGTAGGTGGAGTTATCATCACCCCATCATCATTATGATGATCTAAGGACATGCGTAGAACATAGTCAACCACAATAATGAACAAGAATGGTGCAAGTGTGTCTCCTTGGAGGACGCCCCATAACACTTCAAATGGTTCTGTGTCACCGTCAACAGTAGACACAAATGTTGTCGAACCATCGTATACTGATCTGATTGCTGCAATAATTTCATCAGGAATCCCATATAATGAAAGTATGCTGAACATACGTGAGCGAGAGACTGAATCAAAGGCCTTGAAGAAGTCAACAAAGATAACAGCCAGATGCCTGTCTTTCTTTTTTGATCACGGACACATTGAGCGAGACCCGCAGCAGCCGACCTAGAGCCACGGACACACATGAGTGAGACCCGCAGCAGCCGACCTAGAGCCACGGACACACATGAGTGAGATCCTCAGCAGCCGACCTAGAGCCACAGACACACATAAGTGAGACCCGCAGCAGCCAACCTAGAGCCACAGACACGCATGAGTGAGGTCCTCAGCAGCCGACCTAGAGCCACGGACACACATGAGTGAGGCCCGCGGCAGCCGACCTAGAGCCACGGACACACATGAGTGAGGTCCTCAGCAGCCGACCTAGAGCCACGGGCACACATGAGTGAGACACGCAGCAGCCGACCTAGAGCCACGGACACATTGAGCGAGACCCGCAGCAGCCGACCTAGAGCCACGGACACACATGAGTGAGACCCGCGGCAGCCGACCTAGAGCCACGGACACACATGAGTGAGGTCCTCAGCAGCCGACCTAGAGCCACGGACACACATGAGTGAGACCCACAGCAGCCGACCTAGAGCCACGGACACACATGAGTGAGACCCGCAGCAGCCGACCTAGAGCCACGGACACACATGAGTGAGATCCTCAGCAGCCGACCTAGAGCCACGGACACATTGAGTGAGACCCGCAGCAGCCGACCTAGAGCCACGGACACACATGAGTGAGACCCACAGCAGCCGACCTAGAGCCACGGACACACATGAGTGAGATCCTCAGCAGCCGACCTAGAGCCACGGACACACATGAGTGAGACCCACAGCAGCCGACCTAGAGCCACGGACACATTGAGTGAGACCCGCAGCAGCCGACCTAGAGCCACGGACACATTGAGTGAGATCCGCAGCAGCCGACCTAGAGCCACGGACACACATGAGTGAGGTCCTCAGCAACCGACCTAGAGCCACGGACACATTGAGTGAGACCCGCAGCAGCCGACCTAGAGCCACGGACACACATGAGTGAGACCCGCAGCAGCCGAGTCCTCAGCAGCCGACCTAGAGCCACGGACACACATGAGTAAGACCCGCAATAGAGCAGCAATAGTTCCAGTACTCCTCTATGGGTGTCCATGCTGGGCTCTAACTGCTGAGGACACCAAATCTCTGGATGGCACATTCACAAGAATGCTACGCCGGGTTCATTGTGTCAAGTACAATGCACACATCTCCAACCAGACACTATATAACATTGGAGGTGTCTCATTGGTTCCCCCAAGCTTGACACTAGAACAAAATCGCCTCCGCTTTGCAGGACATTGCTTTCGCCGTGAGGACCAGCCAGTGCATAATCTTGTACTTTGGCAGCCGCATGGAGTGAATAAGCATGGTGGACAGCCCATGACTTTCTTGAGACGCGTCTTAAAGGACACTGGCCTTGAAGATGCGGATGATCTAGCAAATGTCATGGGTGATAGGGAGTTGTGGCGGCGCAATTTTGTCGACAAGCCAGCACAAAAATGCAGCTGCAATGCAGCATGCCCATCCTAGTAGTAGACCTAGAGCTAGACGTACACCAGACTCACATGGTGAGGCCCGCAGACACACCCCATTGAGGCCCGCAGACACACATATTGTGTGAGGCCTAAAGACTAAGGACCTAGCAACCAAAGGGCCTAACAAACCTACCAAAACTCAAATTCATTTCCTAATATTTGTGTTATAAAAATGACGTGTTACCATCCCCTCCCATTCACTCTTACCTTGGACTGACACAGCAGGCAGTAGTTTCAGACTATTGCTTACGATGTAGTTATAATATTTAGTTAGGTAAAGCAATTGGCGGTATCAGTCGACAAAATAGGAATTATAAAACGGACAATGCCACACCATCTCGGGAAACTAACAGTAATTGCATTCAGGACACAACAAATAGCATTCTAAGGAAACCTAGAACAATTATTATTGACAACGTAAACTTTGAACGCACATATTATTGGCAATTTCGGATTGAATTTCTTATCGTTTTACAAATAATAAATCTGCCTGGACACACATACCGTTTTGGTTATTATATGTACTGTAATATGTAAAATTTAATAAAAACATATTTCTATTTTATCACTTTATCTTAAAGTCAGTATATAAATATGATAGTATAATTAATACTGTCGTTTTATTAGTGGATTTTGGTCTATCTACTGTATAATCTGCTGCATGGCAACTACACATTGAGTTTCCATGCTGGCTTAACAAAAAAAATTGAGTCCACACCATACAATCCACAATTGGCTTGCTGTAATGCTCGTGCACTACGAAAGCCTTGCCGGCTTGTCGACAAAATTGCGCCGCCTCATCTTCCTACCCTCATGACTTTCGCGAAATTATCCCCATCTTCAAAGCCTGTGTCCTTTAAGAGCGTCTGTAGAAAGTCAGGCTTTTCACCTTGCTTATTTTCTCCATGAGGCCTCCAAAGCGCAAGATTATGCACTGGCTGGTCCTCATGGCGAAAGCAATGTCCTGCAAAACGGAGGCGGCCCTACAGCACACCTCTTCCAATATTATATAGTGTCTGCTTGGAGTTGTGCGCATTGTACTTGACACAATGAATCAGGCATAACATTATTAATTGTGTACGTGCCATCTAGAGATTTGGTATTCTTAGGAGTTAGAGTCCCGTATGGATTCCCCTATAGGAGTAGGCCTACTGGCTCTACTGCTGCTCTAATTAGTCAAACCTTAAGTTTCCGACGTTTCCTATGTGACTTCCAAATCCTGGACAGCCCATTGAAAGCTGCCCAAGCCTTTACGTATTCTACGGTCTTCACACATTTCTTGAGGACCGGCTAAATTAACTGTCAATATCTACAAATAGACCGACACAAGAAGCTGAGCTGTACTGAGCTGAGGTGAGGAGCTCATTAGTTGGGCTCTTCTCTCTAGTGATTCTGAGAGTACTCCTACGTCATCAGCAAAGTTTAGATCAGTTAGGTATAGCCCATTAAATTTTAGGAAACGTCACAAAATCTCGGGGTTCCCAATAAACCTGACTCAAAGATACAGATGAATTACAAAAAATTTAATTATAGAGTAATAGGTCAGCGCTATAGTACAGTACTGTACAGTATTTTACTATTATCATCAATCAACAATACGCAATAAATAATATGAGAACACAACTGTTACCGCTACAAGGATATATAATCCTAATTAAATATTAAAATGTAGTGACGTTTACTTCGGGTATATCTTAATGCAATAATTGCAAAGTCTATTCTCTAGTCGTTGTTCCGTAGCATATATTATAGACACATTGTTACTTTCCGTAGCATAGAGCTACAGTATATGATGATAAAACACCGCAAGTCACTTCAGGTGAAATTTCAATTTTGAATTTCGCGCCTTTTCTGCTAATAGTAAAAAACCGCAAGTCAAAAGACACATATTTCAATAAAACCGTATCTGCGTTTTCTTATTATCTCTGCAATGATAAAACACCGCAAGTCTTGTGACTTACGGTTTTTTGCATAAATTTAAGTAGTTGCGGTCTTTTTACGGTCTTTTACCATTGTAACATATGCTAGTTGTGACTTACGGCCTTTCTACATTGCATATCTCGAGAACTAGAGTAGATACGGTGTTCTCGATTATATCATTATATTGAGCGCATTTTTTAGACCCAGAAAAAGTGAATTTTGGAAAAAAATGCGACGAGCGGTCTTTTTACATTGCACGGTAGAGCTGGAGACCACACATGACAAACGCCGAGCTCTTTGGTACAATAGCACCTGTATCAACCACCTTCCGTGAACTCAGATTAAGATTCAGTGGGCACTGCTGGAGAATTTTGGAAGAGGTCATACCAGATCTACTTTTCTGGCTGGCTACTAAACACATGGAAAGCGTAGTCGTGGACGACCTGCCATAACATATATAGATCAACTTGAAAGGGATACTGAACTTAGGAGAAACGAAATTGCGACAACTATGGAGAATCGGGAAGCCTGGAAGGATACTCTAATTTCCACTGTCTGAGTTCGCTCGACCTAGTAGTACAGTAGTAGTAGTATACACCCTATAATATAGGGTGTATGTATACTACTACATTTACTACCACTATCATATATGATATACAGTATGTAGCAAGTTTGGTTCCATTTCGTCAAAGATTGACCGACTTATTAGCGTTGAAACGTTTCCAACTATGACGACGACAACGGATGGGTTCACTAACTACACACCTACGCTAAGGCTTAACTGGACATAATATTAATATTATTTTTATTAACAATTTAATTTAAAAAGATTAATTAAAAAGGAAGAAAAAATTACCCAGGGCCTCTCTTTGAATCCACTAACGGGTAATCTAAAAACTGATCAAATATTATACACAGAATAGCATAAATGGCATAAACAAATAAAATAGAATAAGAACAAACAAAAAGAAAAACATATTTATCTATGTAAACTACATGTTAGTATCAAAGATTATTGCTTTTTTTACGCGCGTTAACAATGTCTGGCGACAAATTATTCCAAATTGGAACAGTACGATTTGCAAAACAAAACTTTGTTACTTGTAATCTACATACAGTATATCTATTCATAAAAAGTTTAAAGTTATGACCACGTGTACAATTATTGTCACTTGATATCATAAAGAAATAATTATTATCCAAATCTACGCGATTATTTATAATGTTTTAAGTCTTTATTTCAAATATTATCCTACGAAGTTCTAGAGGTTGTAAATTGAAATGTTCCAAACGATTCATATAATTTGTGCGTTGTAGGCCACAACGAGCATACAGTACAACCTACGGGTACAATAGCGTTGTACACGCTCTACTACAGTAGATCTATGCTTCCTAATTGAAACGGTGACCATACAGGCGCACAATACTCAATTATTGGTCGAACTAACTCTTGTAAGCCCTAATTAAAGCACTTTTATTACTACATAGTGAAGAAACATCTAAATATTAAATTCATAATCTGAAAAGCTTTCGCCACCTTTTATTTTCAATGAAAATCAAATTTTAAATTTTTAGAAACAAAAACTCCAAGATCTTTAAATGTACTATCCTTTTTAATTAAATGTATTTATTCTATTTATTCCATTTACAAAATACGCAAATTCACTGGTATCCCCTTTTTACACCTATACAGTATGAAGTACTCTACATTTGTCAGCTGCTATTTTGAGTTGCCACTATCACTGCTTTGTGTAAACATCTTTAAATCGTCTACAAATAACAGACGTGGTATAGGACCAATTTCTTCAGGAAGGTCATTTATGAAAAATAAAAATAGCAATGAACCCGGTACACTGCCCTGTACACAGTACCAGAAATTACATCACATGTGATTGAATACTTAGCCCCAACAACGCCAACACGCACGGTGTACTTTGTACGTGGCGGCTTTGTGTACGGTTACTAAGTAAAGCAATCAACCATAATAATAAAATAGAGGGCCTACCGGAAATACCGAAACTAACTAGACAATTTATGCAACAACATTGTACAGTATGCACAAGATAATCAAATGCTTTAGCTAGATCAATGTATATTACATGGGGACTGACTTGCGATTATCAATTAATTTATACAATTCATTTTGTGGATTCTACTGTACTGTAGGCCTTGTAGTTGAGTACAAGTAGAGCGTCTCTTCATGAATACATGCTGAGACTTTGTAATCAGATGTTTTTTCAACAAAAGTCCAGCATTTCAGTCAATATCGGTCTCCATTACCTTACATGCAATACATGTAAGTGATACGGGTCTATAATTATACGGATTTGTTGGATCTCCTTCTTTAAAAAGGGGGATATTATTAGCTTTAAGCCAAATATCAGGTAAAGCATGTGTCTCGAATGAAACATTAAATATTACGGAGAGAGGTGCCGCCAGACAACGCGCTAATTTAGAAAAAATATAACAAGGTAAAACCATGTATTACAGTACTTAATTTAGGGTCTAATTTACGAAGCACTGTAAAAACATCAACAGGTAAAAAATCGATAGAAGATATACTGTATTTACATTCAAGGGCACTTTCCCATTAAAATTAGGTAAATTTCCATTCCGAAAAAATATTTGCAAGTTCAGTATATTAGCTCTCGCAGTATCATCAATAATTGTACTACCGATTAATGCTGAAATTCCGCTAATTACATTTACAAATGCTGAATGCTGAAATTCTGGCTCTGTTATTATATTTCTTATTTAACATAAGAGGAAATAGCGTCTGCTTTTTCTGAACTAAGAATCTTGTTTTTTCGCACACAAGAAGCTCTGTAAGCAGCCTTGGAAGCTGCCTTAGCACAGCGCTTGTATTCTGTCGATTTATACCAGAGACTTTAAGATATCGCTAAATGTTTTCCAATAATCGTTTACAGATATACAAATGGTGCATATTCGGATTGCCAATTTTTACTATCAAAAAACTCAGAGAAACTTACTTACTGTAGGCTATACATGGCTCGCCCCACATGTATAACGCAGCATTCATCACTACAGATTGAAGCAGCAAAGCAAAGTAATACAAACTTGGGTAGTTAATAAATTAATGGGTAGCAAATAATGGCAAAATCTACTGTATTTTCAAAGAAAATCAAGAATTACGATTATTGCATCATGTCACCGCTACAAACCCGCTCTCGTACAGTACACTGATGGCTCCCTGGCTTTGGCTGTTTGGTCTTGCCGCTGGCGCTGCGCAGCACTCACAAACATTACATGCTACCGGTACTGTACCAGCACTGCCGCACCACCCACACGGCACACAGGCTGACTTGTAACAACTTTATTGGACTGCAGGACTGTTTCCATTGCATTCAATTCAACCATTACAACATTACCAGATTAGTGTACCACGTCCTGGGATTACACTGTCTGACTGTGCATTGTTTGTCTGATTGTCACGGTGCTGTGCTGCATTATAATACAAAGATATGGTTGAGAGATTAGGTAAGTTATTCTACCAGTCCTGCAGTCAGCCGGTCCCGGTAGTGCTTTACACAGTTACAGTTGACTCCCCCCCCCCCCCCCCCCTGCCTGCCTGCCCCCATCACTCATCAGCCAACTTTTTGCGGTAGGCCTATGTCTCCTTTTGAGTTTCATATAGGCCTACCTGCCTACAGATATACTATACTGCTATAGCTATAGGCCTGTACGCTAACGCTATACTGCTATAGGCCTACTGCAATAGGCCTGTGTTGTGCCTTTGATTTTAGAGAATTAAACAGTATTATTATTATGGCTGTAGGCCTATGGCTGTATGGTGTATGGGGAGTAGGCCTAATTGCTAATCGTCAACAAAACATGTCTGCATGTCCTGACAGCCTGACTGCCTGATGTCTAGACAGTATTCCTGTCAGCCTTTGGCTGTGACTAATTTCCTGTACAGTCGGGGAGAAGTTCAAATTTCAACTGAGTTGAAATTTAAAACTTTTTTTTTAAATTCAACTTTTAAGTTCTGAAGTTGTAAATTCAACTCTAAAATGGCATGAGGCCCAGCTGCCCAGACCCAGAAGGGCCCCAAGACGTTACAGAAGGGGAGTTTTGTTTTTATTGTTTTTATGGGTGTAACTCGAAAAATCAACCCTCATTACCGATGGAATAAAAACTTTCACCATCGGCAGATCAGATCGGGATGTACATTTTTTAAAAACATTTTAAGTGATTAAGCCTACATTTGCAAATTAGCTGAAATACTACAGGCTGACAGG
>JAUCBJ010009114.1:34108-118351 GCA_032718475.1 Nemertoderma westbladi | reverse complement strand
GGCTTATCGTTAGAATTATTGGACTGTCATTTTAACGGACATTGGATTGGCAGAGATGGACCAGTGCTGTGGCCACCACGCTCCCCGGACCTGACACCTTGCGATTTCTATTTATGGGGCCACATTAAGAACTTAGTTTATAGCCACCGATTGAATCCTTGGCCCAACTTCGTCCTGCTATTACTGAAGCCTCAACGGAATACCGAAAGCCATCTTCAGAGATCCTTTGCAGAAATGATGAGTAGACTAGAAAAAGTGCAGGAAATAGGAGGTGGCCACGTAGAGATTTACAAATAGATACCGGTACAATAATAGCATTAAACTTCTAGTGTCTAATCAATCTAACTCTTAGATTCAATTACATTACAAGTACATTACAATTATCCAGGTTTATTATATCGTCACAGGCATTATTTATTATTTATGCTAGTGTGTGTAAGCATACATACAGTATTGCATTGATTGTATACTTTATTTGTTGTCAGATTAGTTAGTATGTTGATATTGGCACAAAATAAATTGTATAAAATAAATAACCAAAACTAAATACACTTTATGACCAACGTTCCTCGAATTTTAACCTTTCATAGACAAACAAGCAATATTCATGACCATGTATCGGTCCCAAATAGCGCATTACCTATTTAAACGGCCTCGAAGCTTCACTTACGAATGTATAAAATCTGGCTTTGGAATTCAATTGGCTGTATTTTGTTTCCATAACAACGTTGTGACTCCAAACACGGACCAAAATCTAAGTTAGAATATTGGCTTTAATTTGATATAAAAAACGTGGGAGTTATATAAATTCAAGTAGTAACAAATTTTATGGGAGACCCTGTATTTCAGCATTAGTGTGTGGCATATTTGGATAGAGGAATAAATTTTGTATCTAAAACTTTTTACTTTAAAGTGATATCATTACACCACACAAAGTTATATGCTTCCAAACTTTACGTCCCCAAAAGTCCCCCCCCCGGTAGGTGGAGCGTCTAAAGTACCCCGGTATGGATAGGGTTAATCCAGGACCAAGGGCGTCCTTATCCCAGAACGAAGGGGGTCCTAGTTACAGGACCAGATTTGCCCTAGTAAGAGGGTCTATGCAGCTACAGGTGGCACCTCCTTTATGCTGCGTGGAGGTGGCAAGTTTTCTTGATCAATGACCTAGAATGCCTGACCTGACCTGAGTTTCAGTCTAATTGCTCAAAAATTGTAGACGTAGTAGGGTTTTGAAGTTGACAATTTCATAAAATTAATATTTGGATATAATCGACCTTTCATTATACATAGTAATACTGTAGTAATTTCGATAGGTCTCCCTAAATGGAAATTGTTATAACTTGAAAACTAAAAGAGCTATTAATTAAATAGCGGTTTTCAGATTTGGAAACACCAACATAGTTTGGACCAAAAGGGTGTACCCCCCCCCCCCCCCCCCCCTTAAAGCAATTATAATCTTGGAGGGGCCAATCTCCCCCCCCCCCCCCCCCCCCAGTCCCAGTGGTAATAGGGTTAAGCTGACTATTGATCCACAAAAAAATCATACAATTCCACTGCAAGGAAATAGGTAAATTTCACTAAATTTTAACGAAGATTTTTCAGATAATTAAATTCAGATTGTTTTATTGACTTAAAGAACGTATTTAAAATTCAATACTGTTTGGCATGTTTGTCAGAATTTCACCTTTTTACGTCGCAAAGCCTTTCAGGGTTTAATTAACTATGAATATTGAAGTACAGTACTGTATACTTTTCACCTTACAGTACGTTGTTTACCATTATTGCTAGCCCATTTATGCGATGGCTACTTTAATCCATTGCGTTATATTTCTAAAGAGAGGGAACTCTTGCTACCTAGGAAAAGCAGTTATCATTGAAATTCTAGAACATTACCAACTATTTATTCTTACGAACTGGTATTGTTACCAGATATATAGTACTGTACACTCAAATACAACAAACTACAGTAGACAAATCCTTTCTGCAGAAGAAAAATTATTACCAATTTTTTAGTCTACCATTACTTATTACTAAATAGAGTAAAGTTTTTAAATAAGGCATCAGCTACACAGTAGTTTTGGCCAAAACTTCGCTAGGTGTGATAATATGACTGATTTGGTCTCATTCTGTCACGATGTTAATCAAATTCACTACAATTTCTAATTTCCAAAAAAGCCCTTTTTTGGGGCCGTTTTGTTCTTAAAAGGCTCCAGAGCATTTGAGGCAAAATTGGTTCAGAACAATTGGATGCAGAGTTCTTCTGAACTTATATTCCAAATTTCAACAAATTCCAACAAATATTGGTAGCGAAATAGCCCTTGGCGTAAAAAGGCACTTTTGGCCATTACGGAGCCATTTTGGGGTCAATTTTAAACATATTTGGTTTGGTTATTCCCCCCCCCCCCCCCTTAACTTTTGTTTATATTTCTTATTTCGTATTCTTGGTGTGGCAATTGCTCATTATACTTAAATTAAACTTACATAATATTCGATGAGTTAAGAGTGTCTTCATCACCGCGACTATGATAAACTGTTATTTTGCACTTCAGTTGACAATTATCTCCAGGTTGTGTCCAGAGGGACACGTGAGGTGAATTTTAAATACTACTGACAGTAACTGTAGTGAATAGACCTAGCTATGGCTGTCTTTATAAACAGTTTTTCTGATAGCCGGTGGTAAAAGACCCTCTTAACTTCTGAAATAGGCATAATTTAGGAAATTTTGAATGAACAAGGTTAGTTTGCTTAGACCTATGATACTGTAAAATAATGCAGCATTGTCGTATGTTATGTGTAGCAGTGAGTCCAACACGTCGGCTGAAGATATATCTGGCTGCTTTCTTATTGTTTGTTCCTTTTGTGGTATATTTCACATCACAAGTCGTACGCTATGATAATATTGGTCACTTGTCAGTGCCGGATTAAGCATCTGGTGGCCCTAAGGCACATTTTAGTAATTTCCAAAAATGGCCCGAAAATTTATATTTTTCCGCAAACCCTTCCAAAAGAAAAATCTGCTAAAAACAACTGAAATTGTGAAAATGTTGCGAAGGAAATATAAAGTATTTTCGTTGGATACTGGGTGCAAATAAGTAGTAAGTACTTTAATAATAAGTAGGCCTACTTTGCAAAAATAGTTTTCATCAAGAATTGTAACATTACGAAACGGCCTATAATGCCTATAAAACCTTGGCTATAAAAAGTGTAATTGTTTTGGTAGAATTTCTCAAGCTTTAATTTTTAATATACAGTATTAATGGGACCATTACCCCAAAGCTGTTTGTTTTATTTATAAAGCTACTATTCTGAAATTTTAACACAATGATCTGTGATATTTTATATACTATGAAAACTGAGTATAGATAGCTTCATAAACCGTTTGTTCGAAAAATATGGCACTTTTTGAGCAGTTCGGTTTTTTCAAATTTAGCTAGGTGCAAAAAAATTGTTACAAAATCGGCTCTAGAAGATCCAAATGGCCATGTTTTACAAAACCAACGATAGTAGTCCTAAAGCTGTTGGACATTTTGGAATAATGTTTGATAGCAATTGAGTAAAAAATAAAATAGTAGTAAGGAATTTAGTGATGAAAAAAAGTCAAAATCGACAAACTGATAAAAAGGTTGTTTTATACAGAGAGTCATAAATATCAGCAATATATTATGTTGTTGAAAAGAGCAGTTTTGAGGTCAAAAAATAATTCAATCTTGAAAACCGATCTTATGAAAGCGCTTCTATCAAACTACAAAAAATTGTGCAAATTTTCGAAAATTTCATTTCTGTGTGGTTATAGTTGGCCCCCCTTAAGGCTGACTGGCTCCTGTAGGTATTTAGCAATTTTGATCGGATCGTGGGAAATCAGTTATTTATTTGCTGTAGGGTAGGTTTTGCACGGTTTTATCTTTACAGGACTTGCTGAGAAATATAACACACCAAAAGTGTGGGCTTTGTGCATTGTGCAAAGATATAATATTTTTTATCTAGATTTGGACTTGCTGAGAAAAAAATGTTCTCCGATAGAAAACAGTCTTGGAAATAAGTACTTTTTGTCACTAATTTTAATTTACCAAATTCAATTATGCTGCCTAATTATGCTTTTAGGTTTTTCAGGAAAGGCCATCGAATGCTAAATTCAATACACGAGGGCAGAACATCTCAATTTTGGTTAAATTAAATTAGGGTCAAGAAGTTATTTCTGACACGTTTTTTTTATCAACAACTATTTTATCTACAACTAATTTATCCTCTTTTTTTATCTATTAGGGCCTATATTTCATGTATTTATAAAACTCGTTTCCGGTAAAAAAAAGTAATTTCGCACTTACCATATCTCCACGCCATACATTTACTATGTACAGTATTCCAGTATGTCACCGCGTCATTATTAGGTTGTTCTAGAACGTTTCAGTGCATAACTACAAATAATTCCTCACAAATAAATAAAATTAAATTCTCCATTGTTCATAATTAGCACTTTAAAGTTTTCCTGCCCATGTTTTATTATTTCCCTGCCATCAGGTCTTGAACTAATAACACAGCACCTGTCGGTCGACTGAGCTAGAATTGTGCACATTCTATCAGAAATTTAGGGATAGAAAGTAGTCGAAAGATGCACTTTCTTGCTCTGTTTTCTAAAAATTTTAGTGAGAAAAAATGGGGACTTTTCAGATAAAAATATTTTTTTCACAAGAATGACTTGCTGAGAAAAAATGGCCCGTATTTTCAGCTGGCCCTAAGGCACGTGCCTTATATGCCTTAAGGTTAATCCGGCACTGTCACTTGTTACCTTTGTACGTATACTCTTGGGAGAATGTCTCAAATCCCACAAAACTGTTAAGCGACAAGTTAGTCAGCACAAGGATGAATGACTCACATCTTGACAAACTGTTTCCTGTAGACTTAGTCTACACCTGGGTGAATGGTTCAGACCCTGATATGTTAGTCAAATTGGAGAAAGTCCGAAGGGAATTGGAACGGGAGATGAACACGGAAGGGAGGGTGAGGAGTGACCAATCCCACCTCGACGATCGCACAAGTTCCACCCGTTTTTATGACAACGAGGAGTTGCGATACTCCCTACGTTCTGTTGACCTGTATGCCCCGTGGCTTCGACACATTTACATCGTGACCAATGGGCAACTCCCATACTGGTTGAACCTTAGCAATCCCCGGGTTACCATAGTAACTCACAAAGAGATATTTGCGAACAAGTCGAATCTTCCCACTTTCGGCTCCCCCGCCATAGAGTCTCAACTTCATCGCATTCCGGGTATCTCCGAGAACTTCCTCTACCTCAACGATAATTTTATGTTTGGTGCACCAATCTGGCCCTCAGACTTCATCACAAGAACCAATGGAACACTTATATACATGACAGTGACTGTCGTGCATGAACGTATGCAAAAACTCCCATTCGGCAATTTCATTAATAGTTTGATGTATGTCAATGAATTGTATAATAAGATGTTTGGGCGCAAGGACCGTTTCATATCAACCCACGTGCCGGTTTTTGTTAATAAACTAATTATAGAGGAACTACATGAAATCTTTCATAAAGAATTCCTTAAAACAGCTTCCCATAAACTACGTCACGATGAAGATATGCAATTTGCCTTCTCCTACTTCAACTATCTGATGGATGCCAAAGTGGAACTTGATTTTAGCCAAGTTTTTGATAATCTCGACACAGACGACTCCGGGGTGCTATCCAACAGAGAGTTGAGAGTGCTCACAAGCAGGCTTTACCCAATACCGCTATCAAACTCC
The DNA here is from genome assembly GCA_032718475.1 of Nemertoderma westbladi. Taxonomy (NCBI): domain Eukaryota; kingdom Metazoa; phylum Xenacoelomorpha; order Nemertodermatida; family Nemertodermatidae; genus Nemertoderma; species Nemertoderma westbladi. The sequence continues at coordinate 112,585 of JAUCBJ010009114.1, read as the reverse complement.
AGTTTAACTGAAATGGAGAATTTCATATCCGACTGCATTGAAAGTAACACAGAGAAATCGCTGCAGTTAGACAAGGACAGCAACTCAACCAGCCGAACAGTATCTAAAGAAGTATTCCTTTCATGTAAACCTCTCCTGTTGATGATAAGTAAATCCTCTATATACAGCAGACGCAATAAATATCAGTTCGAAGCCATGTCAGCCTACCAAGAGCAATATGTGTACATAACAAACAGCGTTGCCAATACAATTAAACAGATGGACGAACTCCGTCGTCACACTAAGAAGTTTATTTGTATCAATGATGGCGTCGATCAAAACAACCCCAATGCCCACATTGTGAGGGGAATTGTGAGGGATCTCTTGGGGACTCTTTACCCAAAACCGTCCCAGTTTGAACTGTTGCAATAGTAGTATAGTAATTGCAATTGGAATTTATTATTTTTGTTACCATTAAAATTTTAAATATTGAATACATTTATTTAGTAAAGTATAGATAATAATACTGTTAAACTAGCGGGTCCCTGCCTAACCAATAAAGACACAAAGACTGCTCTACTGTTAAACAGGGGTGATCAGGAGCGTGCTATTACTACTGTAGGGCTGCCAAATACAAAACCGCTACTTACCGTTGGATGGCGCTAACCTGCCGTCCGCTAATATATTTTACAAATTTTCTACGGCTCCTGCTAATCGCTTCTTCCTTTCTCTACCGATCGCTCGATAGAGAGCTAACTGTTCGAACATATGAGCCACGCGGGAATAACCAAAACAATAAACCCGAATCGGCTCCCTAAGCTTACTTAAAACGAGTATGAGAGGCTTTACACTCCAGAGTATATTCTTATGGCCTAATCTTACTGTTAAAACACGCTAATAACCGCGTCTTTTCTAATCGCAAATACTGGGGTTCCCTAACGGAATATGTGAATGTGAGAATATTTAAATAATCAAAAGAGGTACAGTGTTTTATCAGGGACTGATACCTACTATGGGACTAAACTTGCCTTCGGCTGGCTTTAGGCCAGCAATTTACTACTGCGTTCTGTGTACTGGATACTGCGATCTAACTTATTGCCCGCTAATTTCAAATAACCGCCCAGCGTGAATAGTTTACGGTACTCCAAATTATTACCTTAACTACTCTCCGCTATGCTGCGTACAAATTCTTAATTTTACTAATTAATTACAGTCACAAATATGAAACAGCGTACTAATTACTAAGTGTTCCAGAAAGCGTAATTCTAATTTATTACACAACGGGTTGCACTAGTAACAGCCTAAATACTGTATTATCAGTAATTCAATTCAATATCAGTAATTATTTATCGTAAACTAAGAAATAGAAATCAATCAAAGGAAAAAGGGCGCCTATCTAAGCATTCATGATCTATTAGGCACACTTTAGCAACATACCAATCAGCGTAAATCAATAATTAATACTTACCAATTATAGTTCCTAATGTACAATTCACAATCAGCAGTCAGCAATTCACAGTTCACAACTCGCAATCTACAGTTCGCAACGTAGTTTGCGATGCAGTCTACAATGCAGTTCGCAACGTGAAGTACGAAGGCCTCTCCCGGGTACATCTAAGACTTCCTAATTAACCCGATTCCTGCCCCCCTAATACTACAAAATAGAGACAAAATCTGGATCATCAGCCCCCTAATTACTGTACCAGCGAGCGGTCTTCACTCTACAATGCTAACTGCCCGACCGCAACGGTGACCCCCCGCCAGCGTTGCTTGCCTTTGAATCCTCCGCACTCCCTTCGTCGCTAACCCCCCGATGCGCCCGCCGCGCCTACCGGTACCTCAGCCCTCCATCTAATGGGTAGCTACCGTAACGGCGCATGCAATCACAAAGTCTGACAGTCTAAGGAAATCCCGTGGGATTATTGCATCGAAAAGAATTACATAGAACCATTTACTAAAGGGTAGAAATCATAGTTCCGATTGTAATTAGCAGTAATCATTGGGATTGATTGAGAAACACACCAAGAAATCAGTCGAAATTACAAATTAGCGAATTATTGCAAGAATAATTGAAAAGCAGAAAATACAGAAACATACAGGCAAAATCACATAAAGATTACAAAGATTAGACAGAGATTACACAGCAGATTACAAAGCACATACCGGAAATACCGCCAATTTATAGGTGATTCATGGAGGATGATGCAATAGTTCTCTGATTGGCTCCCCAATCCGTGCTACCATTAGACCAACCTGGAAGCAGTTAGGCCAATGAGGAAGCCGGATTGTGAACCTATCGCTCGCTGAAATCACAAATCGTTACCATATATGGTAATTTTGGCGATGCTTAATTTAGCGGTACTAATAATATGATACATAGAAATTAATTTAGCGCAAATATAAGGAAAATTAAGACCAATGCACAGTTAGTTCTATTGAGGCTAATCACAGCAAGCTTGTATCAAGGGTTTCATAGGAAACTTGCTACCCTGGATCTATTTACTTATATTTTATTACAAAATTACCTAGGTAGGACTACATACTGTATAAAATGGATAAATTCGAATATAGGCGTTTTACTTTCCTTATCTAAATATGATTGTGCTTCTTTATGGCTTATCTAATTAATTATACTGTATAACGACTAATATAGGTACAGCGCCATATATCGTAACAAATATTATTCAGTGATTTAAAGAATATACTGGTTGAAAACACACAAAAGTTGCCAAAAAGGTCAATAAATGATAAGATATTTCTACTTTCACTTCTACTAACGAGATTTCATAAACTGATTTTAACAAAGCGTTTTTGAATCAAGTAAGAAAATTGTGATTAAATATCACTATTTTTCCATGTTTGTCGAGCTAAAAACTTGATATAAATCCTGTGCCGCCATGCCGTCTTATGCCAGGGCCAGATTATGCATCCGAATGTTATCCATTCTGACCTTTCCAGGGCCACGCATGCAATGTTACGCATTTTCGTCACTTCTATCTCATTCTGTACTTTGTCGTGACATCCCATGGCATATGATATACATTCAATGCCATGTCCAGCTGATACGCAACTGATGCACAAGCTGATGCGATATCAGCATTTGACATCCAACACCAGCAATATGCCGGTGATACCTGCAATTTTCTCTCATGCTGTGCTACACCAAACCAATATCATGTCATGTCATGATTCCTCGACATACATTGACAACCCTACGGTTTATGCCAAACAGTGCCTTGCCATTGTCATGTTGTGCTGTATCTACAGTTCCATTGCCATACCTTACCTTGCTGTACAATGCCCTGATGTGCCGTTCCATTCTATTATGTAATTTATTTAACTTTTGGGTTAATGAGTAATTTCATATTATTATAACTTTTTCTTGGGCACAGCTTTGCAAAATCAGCAATAACGTCCAGGTGGGATCGAACAGGTGACCTCTGGGTTGGAAGTCTGGCGCTCTAACCATTCAGCTAGCGGCTCAGGTAAAAGCTAAAATATAGACCTGAAAATACTATCTGATACCTTGAATGTCCATGGCCTCCCATCTGTCAATACCATCATATGCTGCTAATGTGCTCAGCTCTACCATACTTGGCCGTCTTTAACCACTCCTACAATGAAATTATTATACTATGGCAATGACAGATGGGAGCCCTTGAGGGGGTAAATTGTGTATACAGTATACAAGGTATCAGGTAGTATTTCCAGGTCTATCTTTTACCTGGGCCGCTAGCTGAATGGTTAGAGCGTAAAACTTCCTACCCGGAGAGGGAAGGAGAAAGTGTCGTGAACCAATGAGATAGACGATATCAACTCTAAGGCCACCATTATTGGTGCATTTACTAATTCACACCCAGTTATGCAGCTGGAAGGACAGTACAACTGGCAGATCCACAGTCAGTCCCCTCAGCCTGCTACCTTGCAGCTGCACATTGAGATGCTATGCCGGCTTAACAAAAATATTTGGCACCACCATGCAATTCACAGTAATTGGCAAGCCCAATGCAGCGTGCTTTGCTATGCCGGCTTATCAACAAAGTTGTACCGCTACCATCCCTATCCACCATGACATTCGCTAGATTATCCGCATCTTCAAGGCCAGTGTCCTTTAAGATGCGTCTCAAGAAAGTCAGGGGCTGTCCACCATGCTTATTCACTCCATGAGGCTGCCAAAGTACAAGATTATGCACTGGCTGGTCCTCACGGCGAAAGCAATGTCCTGCAAAGCGGAGGCGATTTTGTTCTAGTGTCAAGCTTGGGGGAACCAATGAGACACCTCCAATGTTATATAGTGTCTGGTTGGAGATGTGTGTATTGTACTTGACACAATGAACCCGGCGTAGCATTCTTGTGAATGTGCCATCCAGAGATTTGGTGTCCTCAGCAGTTAGAGCCCAGCATGGACTCCCGTAGAGGAGTCTTACTGGAACTACTGCTGCTCTAAATAATCGGACCTTAAGTTTCCGATTAATTCTCGGTGACTTCCAAATCCTGGAAAGCCTATTCAAGGCTGCCCATGCCTTTCCCTTACGTATTATAACAATATTACTTATACAGTATGTATGTCTTACAATAATTATTTGTGGGCATATAATAAAAAAATGTCTTGATCTTAATGTTATTCCCTTTAAAAATAAAAATATGCAATGAAGTTAATAATTTATGAGAAAATTAATATTCAGTTCTCGATTCCAAAAACACCTGGTAGGCTCTTTAGATAAAATATTTGGAGCATATTGGAATTATTTTTTTAATTATTTAACAAAAGATAAATAATCATTACAGGAAATAAATAATTATATTACAGGAGATAGGCTTACTTTATTAAGTATTTTATATCTTTTCGTGGGAGAATAGTACACACTAATAAATAAACTTTGATACTGGAAAAAATAAAAAAATAAATTTCAAGATGTAATTCTGTAATTTAATTACAATTGTGATTTTATTGTATTCAGCTAAAGCAAAGTATGGATTAAGGTTTTTCTTGCCTATGATTGGCTGTACCCATGACTACTGCCTAAACAACAATATTCATGTTTTCCAAGTTATTCATTCTGCCAGTGGAGCATATAGGCCAACCGCTACCGGTACTCTAACTGTTATTTTTTTTTTATACTTTGTCCTTCAAATTTCTTATAAAGAACCATATTCAAACGTAGCCCTAGCTGTTTTACAATATTATGCCTGCTGGTGATAGCACACAATCATCGCCAATCTACTATACCGATCTACAAACTAACTTGCGCGACGCTGCTGATATTTCAACTGAACGATTCGAACTATGGAAGAAAACCGATCCCAACATGTAAGTATTTCATAATATTGGAACTACGTAGTAGCAGTAGGCCTACCCTATTCTCTGCGACGTATGCTCCTAATGCTTTAGGCTAAGATACAATTTTACCAGATCACGTTCTGCAATTTTCTCGGAATTCACGCGTGTTGCGATTGTTGCAGCGAACCCGAGTTTTGGTGTATCTGACGGGACATCGCGACATCGGCCATTCCATTCCGCACTGCGTTGGATCCGGAATCGCTACCGATAATCGTTGATCGTAGGGTTCACTGTGTGTGATGGTGACTACGATCGTTGGAATGGATGCGTTCAAGCAAGCAAGGGTTTGGGTACCGGTACAGTCACGTTCAGGGCCGTCGAGAGGAAAATCCGGGAATCGTTATATTTGATGTAAAATAAGTCTAATTGACCCCCCCCCCCCTCCCCATTTGACAAAAACTGTTTTTTTAGCATTGGAGGGAAAGTGGAAGTCCTTTCCCTGTTCAGCGCCCTCACCTCAACCGGGCTATCCGAGTCAGCTGTCAGCTTGATATGCAGGGAGGCAGAAACCAGACAACCAATCAAAAGCAAAAAAAAACCCTAACCCTAAGTCATAATCTAAGAAATTTAGCGGAATTTCCGACATTATTGCCATAAGGCCAGAAGGGCCGATAATAACGGTTACAGTTGGTTGCAGAACAGATATAATTAGGGTTTTAGGACACCACTCACTCCTGTATACTATATACTGTATTTTGTATTGTTGAATTAGTAGGTACCCGAATCGTGACATTCCCAGTAAAAGTATTTTTGAAAAAATATGCTTTAACTATTCCTCGAAAATGCGGATTATAAAGTCGGACTAAAAATGTTACTTTATTTTTGTAAAATATATATTTACTATATTTATATATATTATTATATGATATATTTTTAAATTGTTACTTTTTCGCTCTAATACATACCCCAAAATCAGGAGAAAGGGTTCACTTTTTCCCCTAGGGAAAAAAACAAAACCATAAGATTGCATTGATTTTACTTTTTTCCCAGCGAAAAAAATAAAATATAGAATATGTCTGGTGTAATTTCTTAAATTTTATTTACATGTGTTGAAAGAGCATCGAAGTAGAAAAACTTTGCACGTAATTTGAGTAAAATCTATTCACACACTCAAAAGTTATTGCAACTTTAGTGTCTGCAAGGCGAACTCCAAAACGGAACTCAATATCCAATATTGGATTTTGTTTTTAAGCGGCTCTCTACTTATATAAATATCCGAGAACACTAAATTATTTAACATTGAGTAAGACAGCAGGAGTTGAAGAGTTCAATAATTTGAATCGCAGAATCTATGGAAGCAATATAGTAAAGTACTATAGTTCAATTTATTTTGTAACACTACTGTACTGTAATATATCGCTTTATCTTTTATTAAAGAATTGAGTAACAATAAAGTACCAATTTAATAATAAAATTACGTATTACATGGGAAAAAAGTAGAACATTTTTTTTCATTATTATCTCGACCCTTTATTACTAACTTTCATAATACTGTAATTAATAAATTCGATGTAAGTGTAAGTAGGATTACTATTGTCTCCGTTGTCTAATTGTGCTAACAGTGTATATTTTACTGTATTTCAATATGTACCTCTGGTATGGGTTAAATATAATAATAATTATTATTATTATTAACCTCGCTTTTTCGTCGGGAAAAAGTAAAATCAATGCAATATTCCTAAGGATTACTTTTCTCTAGGGTAAAAAGTACTCCCTTTTCTCCAAATTTTGGGGTATATTCAAGCGAAAAAGTTTTAGAGAATAAAATTTTTTAAGGAACTTGGACTTTTTCATTTTTAATATATTATTTTTTTCTATGAAACCTTTAGATGTGTGTAGAAAAAATCGTAGGAAAAACAAACACAATCATGGAGTTCTAGAAACTTATTTATTTATTATTAAATTAATATTCTAATAAAATAAATTAAAGATTAATATTTGTTGTTGTAGAGATCGATTAGTGTTTCAGCTCCTCCGACAAGGAAGAAGAAACCCCGTGTCAGAGATACGCAGAGTCACGACTACTTTAGACAGCTCGAAGTCGATGCTAAACACAGGTAGGTCTACTCGAGGTTGATGCTAAACACAGGTAGGTCTACTCGAGGTTGATGCTAAACACAGGTAGGTCTACTCGATGTTGATGCTAAACACAGGTAGGTCTACTCGTTGTTGATGCTAAACACAGATAGGTCTACTCGAGGTTGATGCTAAACACAGGTAGGTCTACTCGAGGTTGATGCTAAACACAGGTAAGTCTACTCGAGGTTGATGCTAAACACAGGTAGGTCTACTCGGGGCTGATGCTAAACACAGATAGGTCTACTCGAGGTTGATGCTAAACACAGGTAGGTCTACTCGAGGTTGATGCTAAACACAGGTAGGTCTACTCGAGGTTGATGCTAAACACAGGTAGGTCTACTCGAGGTTGATGCTAAACACAGGTAGGTCTACTCGAGGTTGATGCTAAACACAGGTAGGTCTACTCGAGGTTGATGCTAAACACAGGTTGGTCTACTCGAGGTTGATGCTAAACACAGGTATGTCTACTCGAGGTTGATGCTAAACACAGGTAGGTATACTCGAAGTTGATGCTAAACACATGTGGGTCTACTCGAGGTTGATGCTAAACACAGGTAGGTCTACTCGAGGTTGATGCTAAACACAGGTTGGTCTACTCGAGGTTGATGCTAAACACAGGTAGGTCTACTCGAGGTTGATGCTAAACACAGGTTGGTCTACTCGAGGTTGATGCTAAACACAGGTATGTCTAATCGAGGTTGATGCTAAACACAGGTAGGTTTACTCGAGGTTGATGCTAAACACAGGTAGGTCTACTCGAGGTTGATGCTAAACACAGGTGGGTCGACACGAGGTTGATGCTAAACACAGGTAGGTTTACTCGAGGTTGATGCTAAACACAGGTTGGTCTACTCGAGGTTGATGCTAAACACAGGTAGGTCTACTCGAGGTTGATGCTAAACACAGGTTGGTCTACTCGAGGTTGATGCTAAACACAGGTAGGTCTACTCGAGGTTGATGCTAAACACAGGTTGGTCTACTCGAGGTTGATGCTAAACACAGGTAGGTCTACTCGAGGTTGATGCTAAACACAGGTAGGTCTACTCGAGGTTGATGCTAAACACAGGTATGTCTAATCGAGGTTGATGCTAAACACAGGTAGGTCGACACGAGGTTGATGCTAAACACAGGTAGGTTTACTCGAGGTTGATGCTAAACACAGGTAGGTCGACACGAGGTTGATGCTAAACACAGGTAGGTTTACTCGAGGTTGATGCTAAACACAGGTAGGTCTACTCGAGGTTGATGCTAAACACAGGTAGGTCTACTCGAGGTTGATGCTAAACACAGGTAGGTCTACTCGAGGTTGATGCTAAACTCAGGTAGGTCTACTCGAGGTTGATGCTAAACACAGGTAGGTCTACTCGAGGTTGATGCTAAACACAGGTAGGTCTACTCGAGGTTGATGCTAAACACAGGTAGGTCTACTCGAGGTTGATGCTAAACACAGGTAGGTATACTCGAAGTTGATGCTAAACACAGGTTGGTCTACTCGAGGTTGATGCTAAACACAGGTAGGTCTACTCGAGGTTGATGCTAAACACAGGTAGGTCTACTCGAGGTTGATGCTAAACACAGGTAGGTCTACTCGAGGTTGATGCTAAACACAGGTAGGTCTACTCGAGGTTGATGCTAAACACAGGTAGGTCGACACTAGGTTGATGCTAAACACAGGTAGGTTTACTCGAGGTTGATGCTAAACACAGGTAGGTCTACTCGAGGTTGATGCTAAACACAGGTAGGTCTACTCGAGGTTGATGCTAAACACAGGTAGGTCTACTCGAGGTTGATGCTAAACACAGGTGGGTCGACACGAGGTTGATGCTAAACACAGGTAGGTTTACTCGAGGTTGATGCTAAACAAAGGTAGGTCTACTCGAGGTTGATGCTAAACACAGCTAGGTCTACTCGAGGTTGATGCTAAACACAGGTAGGTCTACTCGAGGTTGATGCTAAACACAGGTAGGTCTACTCGAGGTTGATGCTAAACTCAGGTAGGTCTACTCGAGGTTGATGCTAAACACAGGTAGGTCTACTCGAGGTTGATGCTAAACACAGGTTGGTCTACTCGAGGTTGATGCTAAACACAGGTATGTCTACTCGAGGTTGATGCTAAACACAGGTATGTCTACTCGAGGTTGATGCTAAACACAGGTAGGTCTACTCGAGGTTGATGCTAAACACAGGTTGGTCTACTCGAGGTTGATGCTAAACACAGGTATGTCTACTCGAGGTTGATGCTAAACACAGGTAGGTCTACTCGAGGTTGATGCTAAACACAGGTTGGTCTACTCGAGGTTGATGCTAAACACAGGTATGTCTACTCGAGGTTGATGCTAAACACAGGTATGTCTACTCGAGGTTGATGCTAAACACAGGTAGGTCTACTCGAGGTTGATGCTAAACACAGGTTGGTCTACTCGAGGTTGATGCTAAACACAGGTAGGTCTACTCGAGGATGATGCTAAACACAGGTTGGTCTACTCGAGGTTGATGCTAAACACAGGTAGGTCTTCTGGAGGTTGATGCTAAACACAGGTAGGTCTACTCGAGGTTGATGCTAAACACAGGTGGGTCGACACGAGGTTGATGCTAAACACAGGTAGGTCTACTCGAGGTTGATGCTAAACACAGGTAGGTCTACTCGAGGTTGATGCTAAACACAGGTAGGTCTACTCGAGGTTGATGCTAAACACAGGTGGGTCGACACGAGGTTGATGCTAAACATAGGTTGGTCTACTCGAGGTTGATGCTAAACACAGGTAGGTCTACTCGAAGTTGATGCTAAACACAGGTTGGTCTACTCGAGGTTGATGCTAAACACAGGTTGGTCTACTCGAGGCTGATGCTAAACACAGGTAGGTCTACTCGAGGTTGATGCTAAACACAGGTGGGTCGACACGAGGTTGATGCTAAACATAGGTTGGTCTACTCGAGGTTGATGCTAAACACAGGTAGGTCTACTCGAAGTTGATGCTAAACACAGGTTGGTCTACTCGAGGTTGATGCTAAACACAGGTTGGTCTACTCGAGGTTGATGCTAAACACAGGTTGGTCTACTCGAGGTTGATGCTAAACACAGGTAGGTCTTCTGGAGGTTGATGCTAAACACAGGTAGGTCTACTCGAGGTTGATGCTAAACACAGGTGGGTCGACACGAGGTTGATGCTAAACACAGGTAGGTCTACTCGACGTTGATGCTAAACACAGGTAGGTCTACTCGAGGTTGATGCTAAACACAGGTAGGTCTACTCGAGGTTGATGCTAAACACAGGTGGGTCGACACGAGGTTGATGCTAAACACAGGTAGGTCTACTCGAGGTTGATGCTAAACACAGGTAGGTCTACTCGAAGTTGATGCTAAACACAGGTTGGTCGACACGAGGTTGATGCTAAACACAGGTAGGTCTACTCTACTCGATATCAAATAAGCAACTTAGAATATTACCTTGACGACTGTGATTTAAATTTTTTGAAAGAATTCACCGGGGCTCCGACCAGTGCAGTGTTCATAATTTCAGTTCATAAATAAATCTCCACCCCGGATTATATTTCAGATTATCCCGGATTATTTATATTATAAATCTTTACTCGTTTTTAAATATATTTCACATATATTACTGAACGCAGACGAGCGATGAAGGATTTGGAGCGACTGAAGACTCACATAAGAGTTCAGTACAAGGCAGCACTGGAGGAGAAGGTGATGAAACAAAGACGTGATATCGATATAAAGCATAATGATTGGAAAGAGAAACTTAAAGAGGAGGAGATCCAGAGACAGGTTAGATTGTTGTCACCCGGTTGGTGACTATGGCATCTGATTAGGCTCAAAATTAGGAATTTGTTCTTCTGTGTGAACACTGAACAGTGTCTCTATAATTTCCATTGGCCTTTTCTCTTACCGTCGGACTAAGTTCAGAGCCCATGTAGGACCGAAAGTGACCTTCTATGCAAATCCCATCTCGGCGATGTTTCAATGGTGACTTAGCGATCTCAATGTTAAGCTATCAATTCAATTAAGGGAAATGATCAGGTTACAGTAGTAGGTTATTCTATCCAAAACAACAAACGAAAGTCAATAGAACAGGTTACAGTTTTATTTTTGGGAGTAATCAGCTGTTATTTGTGTCGATTTTCTTCTGGAGAAGAACGACTTTGGATTGCGTTACAATCGTATGCGTTACAAACGTATCATGATTTTGGTCTTCTTGGAATTTACAAAAAGACCAACACTAGAAGCAACCTGCTCCAATGAGCAGAGGAACCTTTGGCCTCCATCTAGTTATTCTGTCAGTACCCCTAAGTCATCAGCAAAGTCTAGATCAGTTAGGTACTTTGTTGGATTTCCTCTACTTCTAGTGCCAGTCGTGGGTGTTACCATCCCAACATTTTAGTTAGATGATCTAAGGATATCTAAGAACATAATCAACCACAATTATGAACAATCGTTGTGCAAGTGTGTCACCCTGAAGGACTCCCCATAAAACAGTTATCTGATAGTGCTATAATTTCCTCAGAAATCCCATATGCTGCCAGTGTGCTGAACATACGTGTTCGGGAAACTGAGTAGAACGTTTTAAAGAAGTCAACGAAGATAATATAACCAGTTGTCTCTCTTTCTTTGTTGATAACTCTTCAATTATCCTTCTAAGTGCCAAAATGGGCTCCATGGTCCCACGACCTTTACGGAACCCATTCTGATTTCCACGGAGCAGTCTCTCAATGGGATCCCTGATACGATTTAATAGAATTCTATTGTATAGCTGCGCAGCAATCGAGATTAATGAGATTCCCCGAAAAGAACCATAGAGTGTTAGGTTGCCCTTCTTGGGGATGGAAACCATCGTATTTGTTTCAATTTCTTCTGCGTCTCTCATCGTTTAATTTGCATACTCATTCTTGTACACAAACCACCACCATCCCCTTCCCCAACACCAATACCGATACATGATTGATATCACAATTATAGAATATGGTGGAATCTTTTAGGTTTATTGAGTCCGAGAAATCATCATCATTGCTGATCTTCCACAGTAAACGCTTCCTCTCTCTCTTGCCAAAGAGAGAGGTTTTGTTACCATTTACCGACCAGTTAAGCCTCCACATTAGCCTGAACTTTGGGTTTTGGGAACCAGGAAATAACTAAGTCTAGTAGTTCATAAAACATATGTTTACATCATTTTTGTAATAAAAAGACAATAAATTAATTTGGAATTTCAATTTAACCGATAAACAGCGACTTACTGAACAACATAACCACAAAAAAATAAACACAATAAAATCAAAAACAAAGGCAATCCTACTAGAGCAAACAACGCCGCGGCTACTTGGAACCCAAAGTAGTCGTTTAGTATACCGCCAAACAACGCGCCCATTAAATAACCAACTGAGAATGAGATCCTAAGAGCTTGCTGGAGAACGGCTCTGGTATCAATGTTGTCGGGGTAACCACAGACTCTCACTGCCAACCGAGTTTGCGTTTCGAAGGCAGGTGTTTCGAACATACCTCCACCAAGTCCCAGAAGTGCCGTTGCACCGAGAGAAAGGGGTAGTGAGTAAGGGAAGCCGAGTGCCTCGGTTGGGCCTATTAGTAGCGTTGCCACCAACGTTATTGTAACACCTATTGTAGCTGGGAAAATTACCTTGAATTTGAAGTTGTCCATCAAAACAGTCATTATGAAACAGAGAGAAGCATGGAACAAAGGGTATGCCGTAAATGCTAGACCAATATAATATAGCGTTACGTGATAGTAGGAGTTCAGATAAGCAGCATAGTTGACTTGTTGAAAGTACATCAGCAGTGCAATGTACAGGTGCAATACATAAATAACTGTTATACCAGGATTCTTCAGCAATCCCAAATATGTCGTTCTTTCCTCATTCGTTTCAGGCCTGTCGTAAAGATAAGGTGGCGCCGCATACCAACAGTACAGCACAACAAGTAGATACAGAGAACCAGAAATTATAAAAGGAAACTCAAATCCCAAAGAAGCATAAATAACAGATCCGAAAACCGGCGCGATAGTTAAACCCAACGAATCTATTACAAGAGATAAACCCGCTAAGAAACTTCGGTGGTCTGGCATCAATTCCATCAATAAATTGTAGGAATACGTGAAACAAATGTTGAGTCCAATCCCTTCGAGAACTCGCAATACGAAACAGGTGAATATATGCGCTCCGTAGTTAGGAATGTATTCCACGAATCCGAAGAGAAGTTGTGCTAAAGTTCCAACAACTCCGAACATTCCTAAAGATATTCGTGTTCCCCAGTTGTTGATGGAATGCGGGAAAACAATGTAAACAATAACCTGGACGAGGGGATATATAGTAAACAATGAACCGGTGAGGGTCTTAGACCAACCGCGCTTATCCACAACGATAGGAAAGAATGTTTCAAGTAGGTTCATGGTCCACCCCGGTAGTAATTGGATGATCAACAATAAAGTCACCATCAATTTAAGTCTCCAACCTTGTAATCGGTTTGGTTGAGTTTCGATAAGAGAATTGGTTTCATCAAACATCGTTTATGTCATGTATATATATATATATATATAATTCTTTAATAAAAAGCATATTTTTGCATGCTGAAATGGATGCACAAACTAATGAAATAGACATACTGTAAAAATAGCGATAAGCATCGATAACTAAAATAATTAATCATATGTGTATCGCTTCAAATTTGGTTCATATAGAGTATTTAACCAGAGCTTTAAGAGTTACAGGTGATCTAATATACATAAAATCCTCAAGTTGCGCAACACCATAGAGATAGGCGGACATTGCAGCTCTTAACAAAGTCGATTGATATAATCTAAGAACACAATCTCGTAGAGCTTCTCATAAGAGCCAGGTTGCCTTGACCGAGCACCAAACCGAGAATGAAGGATTCATGAGCTCTACCACAGGCTAGATTTATGGGTGTAAGTGACGGCAGCTGGTATGTAAATTCAGTATTTTAATATTCAAATAAAATCCTCTAATACTTCGATAACCATGTTATATTTATCAATAACAATTCATTCTAAATAACAAATCCAAATAAATTCAATTCAAATTACAAATTCAAATAAAATTGCTTATTATTATTATAAATTACGTAGAACAAAGAAGGTATATGCTGACAACTTAACTATAGTATTGTGATGACGGGTTTTCCCCCATAAAAAAAACATACGTAGTTTAAAATGTGAGATTTATTAATAAAATAATCAATATTCAAGAGTCAATAATTAACTAAAGTACATTAAAATACACCGAATTAAAATTATTACTGTATTTTAATATTGGTCTTAAAAATATATTAGATAAAAAAAAGTTCCATTAAAAACGCCATGTTAATTATGAGATTAAGCGAAAAAGTTAAAGGGTCAGACTTGATGTCATATGATCATAAAAATATGTGTATCATATTTAAAATGAGATGCAATATATGCAATATCAAAAGGGTCAGAGCGGATGTGAAGTGAAATAAAATATTATATATTATTAAAATCAATATAGTCCTACGTCGTTATCTTTTGGTATACATCATCGAGATAAGAGTTATTATTTCTACAGTTCATTAAGACACAGCTGCAGCACACTGACCAGCTACAGGGAATATCAATTGTGTTTAATGAAGTATCTCCAAAATAAATCGTTCTGTGGAACTGATTCGATTCAGTATTTTAATATCCAAATAAAATTGTTTGTATTGTAGAGATTATACTTTTTTAGATGTGTGATCAGCATGTAGTTCGTGAGTTGCTCATGCAGCTGGTTCTATAGCAAAGTTTATTGACATGTATTTAATTAATATAATACAGATACAAATATAATTATTTATTATATGGAAATAAAAGTATTACTTTTTCACTATTCTCGAATAATTTTATGTACCGAGCGCGAGCGAGGTAATAAAGGGTCGGGAGAATATTGAAAAATAATGTTCTACGTTTTTTTCTCTTGTAATAAATAGTTATATACTACTAATATGCGGCTCAGTACGGCATGTGGTTTATATGAGTGTGTAGTTTCTTTGTTGAATTCCCTCGTCTAGGAAGGGTTTACTTTATACTATATATGAATAGAAGATAATACAGAGCCAATAAAGGCAAAGGGATATAAATATGTTTATTCTTTTATCTTGGCACATACGTTACTATTATTGATGCCAGTAATTTATCTGTAACCTTAACGACTCGTATGAATTGTATCCCCTCTTGTATGAATTGTATCCCCTCTTGTATCAATTGTATCCCATCTTGTATGAATTGTATCCCCTCTTGTATGAATTGTATCCCCTCTTGTATGAATTGTATCCTCTCTTGTATGAATTGTATCCCCTCTTGTATGAATTGTATCCCCTCTTGTATGAATTGTATCCCATCTTGTATGAATTGTATCCCCTCTTGTATGAATTGTATCCCCTCTTGTATGAATTGTATCCCCTCTTGTATGAATTGTATCCTCTCTTGTATGAATTGTATCCTCTCTTGTATCAGTTGTATCCCCTCTTGTATGAATTGTATCCACTCTTGTATGAATTGTATCCCCTCTTGTATGAATTGTATCCTCTCTTGTATCAGTTGTATCCCCTCTTGTATGAATTGTATCCACTCTTGTATGAATTGTATCCTCTCTTGTATGAATTGTATCCTCTCTTGTATCAGTTGTATCCCCTCTTGTATGAATTGTATCCACTCTTGTATGAATTGTATCCCCTCTTGTATGAATTGTATCCCATCTTGTATGAATTGTATCCCCTCTTGTATGAATTGTATCCCCTCTTGTATGAATTGTATCCTCTCTTGTATCAGTTGTATCCCCTCTTGTATGAATTGTATCCCCTCTTGTATGAATTGTATCTCCTCTTGTATGAATTGTATCCTCTCGTGTATGAATTGTATCCTCTCTTGTATGAATTGTATCCCCTCTTGTATGAATTGTATCCTCTCTTGTATGAATTGTATCCCCTCCTGTATGAATTGTATCCACTCTTGTATGAATTGTATCCACTCTTGTATGAATTGTATCTCCTCTTGTATGAATTGTATCCTCTCGTGTATGAATTGTATCCCCTCTTGTATGAATTGTATCCACTCTTGTATGAATTGTATCCCATCTTGTATGAATTGTATCCCCTCTTGTATGAATTGTATCCTCTCTTGTATCAGTTGTATCCCCTCTTGTATGAATTGTATCCCCTCTTGTATGAATTGTATCCCCTCTTGTATGAATTGTATCTCCTCTTGTATGAATTGTATCCTCTCGTGTATGAATTGTATCCTCTCTTGTATGAATTGTATCCTCTCTTGTATGAATTGTATCCCCTCTTGTATGAATTGTATCCTCTCTTGTATGAATTGTATCCTCTCGTGTATGAATTGTATCCTCTCTTGTATGAATTGTATCCTCTCTTGTATGAATTGTATCCTCTCGTGTATGAATTGTATCCTCTCTTGTATGAATTGTATCCTCTCTTGTATGAATTGTATCCCCTCTTGTATGAATTGTATCCTCTCTTGTATGAATTGTATCCTCTCTTGTATGAATTGTATCTCCTCTTGTATGAATTGTATCTCCTCTTGTATGAATTGTATCCACTCTTGTATCAGTTGTATCCCCCTTGTATGAATTGTATCCACTCTTGTATCAGTTGTATCCCCTCTTGTATGAATTGTATCCCCTCTTGTATGAATTGTATCCCATCTTGTATGAATTGTATCCTCTCCTGTATGAATTGTATCCTCTCTTGTATGAATTGTATCCTCTCTTGTATCAGTTGTATCCCCTCTTGTATGAATTGTATCCACTCTTGTATGTATTGTATCCCCTCTTGTATGAATTGTATCCCCTCTTGTATGAATTGTATCCCCTCTTGTATGAATTGTATCTCCTCTTGTATGAATTGTATCCCCTCTTGTATGAATTGTATCCTCTCTTGTATGAATTGTATCTCCTCTTGTATGAATTGTATCCTCTCGTGTATGAATTGTATCCTCTCTTGTATGAATTGTATCCTCTCTTGTATGAATTGTATCCCCTCTTGTATGAATTGTATCCTCTCTTGTATGAATTGTATCTCCTCTTGTATGAATTGTATCCCCTCTTGTATGAATTGTATCCCCTCTTGTATGAATTGTATCCCCTCTTGTATGAATTGTATCCCCTCTTGTATGAATTGTATCCCCTCTTGTATGAATTGTATCTCCTCTTGTATGAATTGTATCCTCTCGTGTATGAATTGTATCCTCTCCTGTATGAATTGTATCCTCTCTTGTATGAATTGTATCCTCTCCTGTATGAATTGTATCCTCTCTTGTATGAATTGTATCCACTCTTGTATGAATTGTATCCCCTCTTGTATGAATTGTATCCTCTCTTGTATGAATTGTATCCTCTCCTGTATGAATTGTATCCTCTCTTGTATGAATTGTATCCTCTCCTGTATGAATTGTATCCCCTCTTGTATGAATTGTATCCTCTCTTGTATGAATTGTATCCCCTCTTGTATGAATTGTATCCACTCTTGTATGAATTGTATCCCCTCTTGTATGAATTGTATCCCCTCTTGTATGAATTGTATCCTCTCTTGTATGAATTGTATCCTCTCCTGTATGAATTGTATCCTCTCTTGTATGAATTGTATCCTCTCTTGTATCAGTTGTATCCCCTCTTGTATGAATTGTATCCACTCTTGTATGAATTGTATCCCCTCTTGTATGAATTGTATCCTCTCTTGTATGAATTGTATCCTCTCTTGTATGAATTGTATCCTCTCTTGTATCAGTTGTATCCCCTCTTGTATGAATTGTATCCTCTCTTGTATGAATTGTATCTCCTCTTGTATGAATTGTATCCCCTCTTGTATGAATTGTATCCCCTCTTGTATGAATTGTATCCCCTCTTGTATGAATTGTATCCTCTCTTGTATGAATTGTATCCCCTCTTGTATGAATTGTATCCACTCTTGTATGAATTGTATCCCCTCTTGTATGAATTGTATCCCCTCTTGTATGAATTGTATCCTCTCTTGTATGAATTGTATCCTCTCCTGTATGAATTGTATCCTCTCTTGTATGAATTGTATCCTCTCGTGTATGAATTGTATCCTCTCCTGTATGAATTGTATCCTCTCTTGTATGAATTGTATCCTCTCTTGTATCAGTTGTATCCCCTCTTGTATGAATTGTATCCACTCTTGTATGAATTGTATCCCCTCTTGTATGAATTGTATCCTCTCTTGTATGAATTGTATCCTCTCTTGTATGAATTGTATCCTCTCTTGTATCAGTTGTATCCCCTCTTGTATGAATTGTATCCACTCTTGTATGAATTGTATCCTCTCTTGTATGAATTGTATCCTCTCCTGTATGAATTGTATCCTCTCTTGTATGAATTGTATCCTCTCCTGTATGAATTGTATCCTCTCTTGTATCAGTTGTATCCCCTCTTGTATGAATTGTATCCACTCTTGTATGAATTGTATCCTCTCTTGTATGAATTGTATCCTCTCCTGTATGAATTGTATCCTCTCTTGTATGAATTGTATCCTCTCCTGTATGAATTGTATCCCCTCTTGTATGAATTGTATCCACTCTTGTATGAATTGTATCCTCTCTTGTATGAATTGTATCCTCTCCTGTATGAATTGTATCCTCTCTTGTATGAATTGTATCCTCTCTTGTATGAATTGTATCCACTCTTGTATGAATTGTATCCCCTCTTGTATGAATTGTATCCTCTCTTGTATGAATTGTATCCCCTCTTGTATGAATTGTATCCACTCTTGTATGAATTGTATCCCCTCTTGTATGAATTGTATCCCCTCTTGTATGAATTGTATCCTCTCTTGTATGAATTGTATCCTCTCCTGTATGAATTGTATCCTCTCTTGTATGAATTGTATCCTCTCGTGTATGAATTGTATCCTCTCTTGTATCAGTTGTATCCCCTCTTGTATGAATTGTATCCTCTCTTGTATGAATTGTATCTCCTCTTGTATGAATTGTATCCCCTCTTGTATGAATTGTATCCCCTCTTGTATGAATTGTATCCCCTCTTGTATGAATTGTATCCCCTCTTGTATGAATTGTATCCCCTCTTGTATGAATTGTATCTCCTCTTGTATGAATTGTATCCTCTCGTGTATGAATTGTATCCTCTCCTGTATGAATTGTATCCTCTCTTGTATGAATTGTATCCTCTCCTGTATGAATTGTATCCTCTCTTGTATGAATTGTATCCACTCTTGTATGAATTGTATCCCCTCTTGTATGAATTGTATCCTCTCTTGTATGAATTGTATCCTCTCCTGTATGAATTGTATCCTCTCTTGTATGAATTGTATCCTCTCTTGTATCAGTTGTATCCCCTCTTGTATGAATTGTATCCTCTCTTGTATGAATTGTATCCCCTCTTGTATGAATTGTATCCACTCTTGTATGAATTGTATCCCCTCTTGTATGAATTGTATCCCCTCTTGTATGAATTGTATCCTCTCTTGTATGAATTGTATCCTCTCCTGTATGAATTGTATCCTCTCTTGTATGAATTGTATCCTCTCTTGTATCAGTTGTATCCCCTCTTGTATGAATTGTATCCACTCTTGTATGAATTGTATCCCCTCTTGTATGAATTGTATCCTCTCTTGTATGAATTGTATCCTCTCTTGTATGAATTGTATCCTCTCTTGTATCAGTTGTATCCCCTCTTGTATGAATTGTATCCACTCTTGTATGAATTGTATCCCCTCTTGTATGAATTGTATCCCCTCTTGTATGAATTGTATCCTCTCCTGTATGAATTGTATCCTCTCTTGTATGAATTGTATCCTCTCTTGTATCAGTTGTATCCCCTCTTGTATGAATTGTATCCACTCTTGTATGAATTGTATCCCCTCTTGTATGAATTGTATCCTCTCTTGTATGAATTGTATCCTCTCTTGTATGAATTGTATCCCCTCTTGTATGAATTGTATCCCCTCTTGTATGAATTGTATCCCCTCTTGTATGAATTGTATCCCATCTTGTATGAATTGTATCCTCTCTTGTATGAATTGTATCCTCTCTTGTATGAATTGTATCCTCTCCTGTATGAATTGTATCCTCTCTTGTATGAATTGTATCCTCTCCTGTATGAATTGTATCCTCTCTTGTATGAATTGTATCCTCTCTTGTATCAGTTGTATCCCCTCTTGTATGAATTGTATCCACTCTTGTATGAATTGTATCCCCTCTTGTATGAATTGTATCCTCTCTTGTATGAATTGTATCCTCTCTTGTATGAATTGTATCCTCTCTTGTATCAGTTGTATCCCCTCTTGTATGAATTGTATCCACTCTTGTATGAATTGTATCCTCTCTTGTATGAATTGTATCCTCTCTTGTATCAGTTGTATCCCCTCTTGTATGAATTGTATCCACTCTTGTATGAATTGTATCCTCTCTTGTATGAATTGTATCCTCTCTTGTATCAGTTGTATCCCCTCTTGTATGAATTGTATCCCCTCTTGTATGAATTGTATCCTCTCTTGTATGAATTGTATCCTCTCTTGTATGAATTGTATCCTCTCTTGTATGAATTGTATCCTCTCCTGTATGAATTGTATCCTCTCTTGTATGAATTGTATCCTCTCCTGTATGAATTGTATCCTCTCTTGTATGAATTGTATCCTCTCTTGTATCAGTTGTATCCCCTCTTGTATGAATTGTATCCACTCTTGTATGAATTGTATCCCCTCTTGTATGAATTGTATCCTCTCTTGTATGAATTGTATCCTCTCTTGTATGAATTGTATCCTCTCTTGTATCAGTTGTATCCCCTCTTGTATGAATTGTATCCACTCTTGTATGAATTGTATCCTCTCTTGTATGAATTGTATCCTCTCTTGTATCAGTTGTATCCCCTCTTGTATGAATTGTATCCCCTCTTGTATCAGTTGTATCCTCTCTTGTATCAGTTGTATCCCCTCTTGTATGAATTGTATCCTCTCTTGTATGAATTGTATCCTCTCTTGTATCAGTTGTATCCCCTCTTGTATGAATTGTATCCTCTCTTGTATGAATTGTATCCTCTCTTGTATCAGTTGTATCCCCTCTTGTATGAATTGTATCCCCTCTTGTATGAATTGTATCCTCTCTTGTATGAATTGTATCCTCTCCTGTATGAATTGTATCCTCTCTTGTATCAGTTGTATCCCCTCTTGTATGAATTGTATCCCCTCTTGTATGAATTGTATCCTCTCTTGTATCAGTTGTATCCCCTCTTGTATGAATTGTATCCCCTCTTGTATGAATTGTATCCACTCTTGTATGAATTGTATCCACTCTTGTATGAATTGTATCCACTCTTGTATGAATTGTATCCCCTCTTGTATGAATTGTATCCTCTCTTGTATGAATTGTATCCTCTCCTGTATGAATTGTATCCTCTCTTGTATCAGTTGTATCCCCTCTTGTATGAATTGTATCCCCTCTTGTATGAATTGTATCCTCTCTTGTATCAGTTGTATCCTCTCCTGTATGAATTGTATCCTCTCTTGTATCAGTTGTATCCCCTCTTGTATGAATTGTATCCCCTCTTGTATGAATTGTATCCTCTCTTGTATCAGTTGTATCCCCTCTTGTATGAATTGTATCCTCTCTTGTATCAGTTGTAACCCCTCTTGTATGAATTGTATCCACTCTTGTATGAATTGTATCCACTCTTGTATGAATTGTATCCCCTCTTGTATGAATTGTATCCTCTCTTGTATGAATTGTATCCTCTCCTGTATGAATTGTATCCTCTCTTGTATCAGTTGTATCCCCTCTTGTATGAATTGTATCCCCTCTTGTATGAATTGTATCCTCTCTTGTATCAGTTGTATCCCCTCTTGTATGAATTGTATCCCCTCTTGTATGAATTGTATCCTCTCTTGTATGAATTGTATCCCCTCTTGTATGAATTGTATCCTCTCTTGTATGAATTGTATCCCCTCTTGTATGAATTGTATCCTCTCTTGTATGAATTGTATCCTCTCCTGTATGAATTGTATCCTCTCTTGTATCAGTTGTATCCCCTCTTGTATGAATTGTATCCCCTCTTGTATGAATTGTATCCTCTCTTGTATCAGTTGTATCCCCTCTTGTATGAATTGTATCCCCTCTTGTATGAATTGTATCCTCTCTTGTATGAATTGTATCCCCTCTTGTATGAATTGTATCCTCTCTTGTATGAATTGTATCCCCTCTTGTATGAATTGTATCCTCTCTTGTATGAATTGTATCCTCTCCTGTATGAATTGTATCCTCTCTTGTATCAGTTGTATCCCCTCTTGTATGAATTGTATCCCCTCTTGTATGAATTGTATCCTCTCTTGTATCAGTTGTATCCTCTCCTGTATGAATTGTATCCTCTCTTGTATCAGTTGTATCCCCTCTTGTATGAATTGTATCCCCTCTTGTATGAATTGTATCCTCTCTTGTATCAGTTGTATCCCCTCTTGTATGAATTGTATCCTCTCTTGTATCAGTTGTATCCCCTCTTGTATGAATTGTATCCCTCTTGTATGAATTGTATCCACTCTTGTATGAATTGTATCCACTCTTGTATGAATTGTATCCCCTCTTGTATGAATTGTATCCTCTCTTGTATGAATTGTATCCTCTCCTGTATGAATTGTATCCTCTCTTGTATCAGTTGTATCCCCTCTTGTATGAATTGTATCCCCTCTTGTATGAATTGTATCCTCTCTTGTATCAGTTGTATCCCCTCTTGTATGAATTGTATCCTCTCTTGTATCAGTTGTATCCCCTCTTGTATGAATTGTATCCCCTCTTGTATGAATTGTATCCTCTCTTGTATCAGTTGTATCCCCTCTTGTATGAATTGTATCCTCTCTTGTATCAGTTGTATCCCCTCTTGTATGAATTGTATCCTCTCTTGTATCAGTTGTATCCCCTCTTGTATGAATTGTATCCCCTCTTGTATGAATTGTATCCTCTCTTGTATCAGTTGTATCCCCTCTTGTATGAATTGTATCCTCTCTTGTATCAGTTGTATCCCCTCTTGTATGAATTGTATCCCCTCTTGTATGAATTGTATCCTCTCTTGTATGAATTGTATCCTCTCTTGTATGAATTGTATCCTCTCTTGTATCAGTTGTATCCCCTCTTGTATGAATTGTATCCTCTCTTGTATCAGTTGTATCCCCTCTTGTATGAATTGTATCCCCTCTTGTATGAATTGTATCCTCTCTTGTATCAGTTGTATCCCCTCTTGTATGAATTGTATCCTCTCTTGTATCAGTTGTATCCCCTCTTGTATGAATTGTATCCCCTCTTGTATGAATTGTATCCTCTCTTGTATCAGTTGTATCCCCTCTTGTATGAATTGTATCCTCTCTTGTATCAGTTGTATCCCCTCTTGTATGAATTGTATCCTCTCTTGTATCAGTTGTATCCCCTCTTGTATGAATTGTATCCTCTCTTGTATCAGTTGTATCCCCTCTTGTATGAATTGTATCCCCTCTTGTATGAATTGTATCCTCTCTTGTATCAGTTGTATCCCCTCTTGTATGAATTGTATCCTCTCTTGTATCAGTTGTATCCCCTCTTGTATGAATTGTATCCCCTCTTGTATGAATTGTATCCTCTCTTGTATGAATTGTATCCTCTCTTGTATGAATTGTATCCTCTCTTGTATCAGTTGTATCCCCTCTTGTATGAATTGTATCCTCTCTTGTATCAGTTGTATCCCCTCTTGTATGAATTGTATCCCCTCTTGTATGAATTGTATCCTCTCTTGTATGAATTGTATCCTCTCTTGTATGAATTGTATCCTCTCTTGTATCAGTTGTATCCCCTCTTGTATGAATTGTATCCTCTCTTGTATGAATTGTATCCTCTCTTGTATCAGTTGTATCCCCTCTTGTATGAATTGTATCCTCTCTTGTATGAATTGTATCCTCTCTTGTATCAGTTGTATCCCCTCTTGTATGAATTGTATCCCCTCTTGTATGAATTGTATCCTCTCTTGTATGAATTGTATCCTCTCTTGTATGAATTGTATCCTCTCTTGTATCAGTTGTATCCCCTCTTGTATGAATTGTATCCCCTCTTGTATGAATTGTATCCTCTCTTGTATGAATTGTATCCTCTCTTGTATCAGTTGTATCCCCTCTTGTATGAATTGTATCCCCTCTTGTATGAATTGTATCCTCTCTTGTATCAGTTGTATCCCCTCTTGTATGAATTGTATCCCCTCTTGTATGAATTGTATCCCCTCTTGTATGAATTGTATCCTCTCTTGTATCAGTTGTATCCCCTCTTGTATGAATTGTATCCCCTCTTGTATGAATTGTATCCCCTCTTGTATGAATTGTATCCTCTCTTGTATCAGTTGTATCCCCTCTTGTATGAATTGTATCCCCTCTTGTATGAATTGTATCCCTCTTGTATGAATTGTATCCTCTCTTGTATGAATTGTATCCTCTCTTGTATCAGTTGTATCCCCTCTTGTATGAATTGTATCCCCTCTTGTATGAATTGTATCCTCTCTTGTATGAATTGTATCCCCTCTTGTATGAATTGTATCCTCTCTTGTATGAATTGTATCCTCTCTTGTATGAATTGTATCCTCTCTTGTATCAGTTGTATCCCCTCTTGTATGAATTGTATCCCCTCTTGTATGAATTGTATCCCCTCTTGTATGAATTGTATCCTCTCTTGTATCAGTTGTATCCCCTCTTGTATGAATTGTATCCCCTCTTGTATGAATTGTATCCCCTCTTGTATGAATTGTATCCTCTCTTGTATGAATTGTATCCTCTCTTGTATGAATTGTATCCTCTCTTGTATCAGTTGTATCCCCTCTTGTATGAATTGTATCCACTCTTGTATGAATTGTATCCTCTCTTGTATGAATTGTATCCTCTCTTGTATCAGTTGTATCCCCTCTTGTATGAATTGTATCCCCTCTTGTATGAATTGTATCCCCTCTTGTATGAATTGTATCCCCTCTTGTATGAATTGTATCCTCTCTTGTATGAATTGTATCCCCTCTTGTATGAATTGTATCCTCTCTTGTATCAGTTGTATCCCCTCTTGTATGAATTGTATCCTCTCTTGTATGAATTGTATCCCCTCTTGTATGAATTGTATCCCCTCTTGTATGAATTGTATCCCCTCTTGTATGAATTGTATCCTCTCTTGTATCAGTTGTATCCCCTCTTGTATGAATTGTATCCTCTCTTGTATCAGTTGTATCCACTCTTGTATGAATTGTATCCTCTCTTGTATGAATTGTATCCTCTCTTGTATCAGTTGTATCCCCTCTTGTATGAATTGTATCCCCTCTTGTATGAATTGTATCCCCTCTTGTATGAATTGTATCCCCTCTTGTATGAATTGTATCCTCTCTTGTATGAATTGTATCCCCTCTTGTATGAATTGTATCCTCTCTTGTATCAGTTGTATCCCCTCTTGTATGAATTGTATCCCCTCTTGTATGAATTGTATCCCCTCTTGTATGAATTGTATCCCCTCTTGTATGAATTGTATCCCCTCTTGTATGAATTGTATCCTCTCTTGTATCAGTTGTATCCCCTCTTGTATGAATTGTATCCTCTCTTGTATGAATTGTATCCCCTCTTGTATGAATTGTATCCTCTCTTGTATCAGTTGTATCCCCTCTTGTATGAATTGTATCCTCTCTTGTATGAATTGTATCCCCTCTTGTATGAATTGTATCCCCTCTTGTATGAATTGTATCCCCTCTTGTATGAATTGTATCCTCTCTTGTATCAGTTGTATCCCCTCTTGTATGAATTGTATCCTCTCTTGTATCAGTTGTATCCCCTCTTGTATGAATTGTATCCTCTCTTGTATGAATTGTATCCTCTCTTGTATCAGTTGTATCCCCTCTTGTATGAATTGTATCCTCTCTTGTATCAGTTGTATCCCCTCTTGTATGAATTGTATCCACTCTTGTATCAGTTGTATCCCCTCTTGTATGAATTGTATCCTCTCTTGTATGAATTGTATCCCCTCTTGTATGAATTGTATCCCCTCTTGTATGAATTGTATCCCCTCTTGTATGAATTGTATCCCCTCTTGTATGAATTGTATCCTCTCTTGTATCAGTTGTATCCACTCTTGTATGAATTGTATCCTCTCTTGTATCAGTTGTATCCTCTCTTGTATGAATTGTATCCTCTCTTGTATCAGTTGTATCCACTCTTGTATGAATTGTATCCTCTCTTGTATGAATTGTATCCCCTCTTGTATGAATTGTATCCCCTCTTGTATGAATTGTATCCCCTCTTGTATGAATTGTATCCCCTCTTGTATGAATTGTATCCTCTCTTGTATGAATTGTATCTGCTCTTGTATGAATTGTATCCTCTCTTGTATCAGTTGTATCCCCTCTTGTATGAATTGTATCCTCTCTTGTATCAGTTGTATCCCCTCTTGTATGAATTGTATCCTCTCTTGTATCAGTTGTATCCACTCTTGTATGAATTGTATCCCCTCTTGTATGAATTGTATCCTCTCTTGTATGAATTGTATCCTCTCTTGTATGAATTGTATCCCCTCTTGTATGAATTGTATCCTCTCTTGTATCAGTTGTATCCCCTCTTGTATGAATTGTATCCTCTCTTGTATCAGTTGTATCCACTCTTGTATGAATTGTATCCCCTCTTGTATGAATTGTATCCTCTCTTGTATCAGTTGTATCCCCTCTTGTATGAATTGTAACCCCTCTTGTATGAATTGTATCCCCTCTTGTATCAGTTGTATCCTCTCTTGTATGAATTGTATCCTCTCTTGTATCAGTTGTATCCCCTCTTGTATGAATTGTATCCTCTCCTGTATGAATTGTATCCCCTCTTGTATGAATTGTATCCACTCTTGTATGAATTGTAACCCCTCTTGTATGAATTGTATCCCCTCTTGTATCAGTTGTATCCTCTCTTGTATGAATTGTATCCTCTCTTGTATCAGTTGTATCCCCTCTTGTATGAATTGTATCCTCTCTTGTATGAATTGTATCCCCTCTTGTATGAATTGTATCCCCTCTTGTATGAATTGTAACCCCTCTTGTATGAATTGTATCCCCTCTTGTATCAGTTGTATCCTCTCTTGTATGAATTGTATCCTCTCTTGTATCAGTTGTATCCCCTCTTGTATGAATTGTATCCCCTCTCGTATGAATTGTATCCCTTCTTGTATGAATTGTATCCTCTCTTGTATGAATTGTATCCTCTCTTGTATGAATTGTATCCTCTCTTGTATCAGTTGTATCCCCTCTTGTATGAATTGTATCCTCTCCTGTATGAATTGTATCCCCTCTTGTATGAATTGTATCCACTCTTGTATCAGTTGTATCCCCTCTTGTATGAATTGTATCCTCTCTTGTATGAATTGTATCCCCTCTTGTATGAATTGTATCCCCTCTTGTATGAATTGTATCCTCTCTTGTATGAATTGTATCCTCTCTTGTATCAGTTGTATCCCCTCTTGTATGAATTGTATCCTCTCTTGTATCAGTTGTATCCCCTCTTGTATGAATTGTATCCCCTCTTGTATGAATTGTATCCACTCTTGTATGAATTGTATCCGCCTCTTGTATGAATTGTATCCTCTCTTGTATGAATTGTATCCCCTCTTGTATGAATTGTATACCCTCTTGTAT
Source organism: Nemertoderma westbladi (assembly GCA_032718475.1). Lineage (NCBI taxonomy): Eukaryota > Metazoa > Xenacoelomorpha > Nemertodermatida > Nemertodermatidae > Nemertoderma > Nemertoderma westbladi. The sequence goes on along the minus strand of JAUCBJ010009114.1, from coordinate 84,519 downwards.
GAATTGTATCCCCTCTTGTATGAATTGTATCCACTCCTGTATGAATTGTATCCTCTCTTGTATCAGTTGTATCCACTCTTGTATGAATTGTATCCTCTCTTGTATCAGTTGTAACCCCTCTTGTATGAATTGTATCCTCTCTTGTATCAGTTGTAACCCCTCTTGTATGAATTGTATCCTCTCTTGTATGAATTGTATCCCCTCTTGTATGAATTGTATCCTCTCTTGTATGAATTGTATCCGCCTCTTGTATGAATTGTATCCTCTCTTGTATGAATTGTATCCCCTCTTGTATGAATTGTATCCCCTCTTGTATGAATTGTATCCCCTCTTGTATGAATTGTATCCGCCTCTTGTATGAATTGTATCCTCTCTTGTATGAATTGTATCCGCCTCTTGTATGAATTGTATCCTCTCTTGTATGAATTGTATCCCCTCTTGTATGAATTGTATACCCTCTTGTATGAATTGTATCCCCTCTTGTATGAATTGTATCCCCTCTTGTATGAATTGTATCCCCTCTTGTATCAGTTGTATCCACTCTTGTATGAATTGTATCCTCTCTTGTATCAGTTGTATCCTCTCTTGTATGAATTGTATCCTCTCTTGTATCAGTTGTAACCCCTCTTGTATGAATTGTATCCTCTCTTGTATGAATTGTATCCACTCCTGTATGAATTGTATCCTCTCTTGTATCAGTTGTATCCACTCTTGTATGAATTGTATCCTCTCTTGTATCAGTTGTAACCCCTCTTGTATGAATTGTATCCTCTCTTGTATCAGTTGTAACCCCTCTTGTATGAATTGTATCCTCTCTTGTATCAGTTGTAACCCCTCTTGTATGAATTGTATCCTCTCTTGTATCAGTTGTAACCCCTCTTGTATGAATTGTATCCCCTCTTGTATGAATTGTATCCCCTCTTGTATGAATTGTATCCCCTCTTGTATCAGTTGTATCCACTCTTGTATGAATTGTATCCTCTCTTGTATCAGTTGTATCCTCTCTTGTATGAATTGTATCCTCTCTTGTATCAGTTGTATCCACTCTTGTATGAATTGTATCCTCTCTTGTATGAATTGTATCCCCTCTTGTATGAATTGTATCCCCTCTTGTATGAATTGTATCCTCTCTTGTATGAATTGTATCCTCTCTTGTATCAGTTGTATCCCCTCTTGTATGAATTGTATCCACTCTTGTATGAATTGTATCCCCTCTTGTATGAATTGTATCCTCTCTTGTATGAATTGTATCCTCTCTTGTATCAGTTGTATCCCCTCTTGTATGAATTGTATCCTCTCTTGTATCAGTTGTATCCCCTCTTGTATCAGTTGTATCCACTCTTGTATGAATTGTATCCCCTCTTGTATGAATTGTATCCTCTCTTGTATCAGTTGTAACCCCTCTTGTATGAATTGTATCCTCTCTTGTATCAGTTGTATCCCCTCTTGTATGAATTGTATCCACTCTTGTATGAATTGTATCCCCTCTTGTATGAATTGTATCCTCTCTTGTATGAATTGTATCCTCTCTTGTATCAGTTGTATCCCCTCTTGTATGAATTGCATCCTCTCTTGTATGAATTGTATCCCCTCTTGTATCAGTTGTAACCCCTCTTGTATGAATTGTATCCTCTCTTGTATCAGTTGTAACCCCTCTTGTATGAATTGTATCCTCTCTTGTATGAATTGTATCCTCTCTTGTATCAGTTGTAACCCCTCTTGTATGAATTGTATCCTCTCTTGTATGAATTGTATCCTCTCTTGTATCAGTTGTAACCCCTCTTGTATGAATTGTATCCTCTCTTGTATCAGTTGTAACCCCTCTTGTATGAATTGTATCCTCTCTTGTATCAGTTGTAACCCCTCTTGTATGAATTGTATCCCCTCTTGTATGAATTGTATCCCCTCTTGTATGAATTGTATCCCCTCTTGTATCAGTTGTATCCACTCTTGTATGAATTGTATCCTCTCTTGTATCAGTTGTATCCTCTCTTGTATGAATTGTATCCTCTCTTGTATCAGTTGTATCCACTCTTGTATGAATTGTATCCTCTCTTGTATGAATTGTATCCCCTCTTGTATGAATTGTATCCCCTCTTGTATGAATTGTATCCCCTCTTGTATCAGTTGTATCCACTCTTGTATGAATTGTATCCTCTCTTGTATCAGTTGTATCCTCTCTTGTATGAATTGTATCCTCTCTTGTATCAGTTGTATCCACTCTTGTATGAATTGTATCCTCTCTTGTATCAGTTGTATCCACTCTTGTATGAATTGTATCCTCTCTTGTATGAATTGTAACCCCTCTTGTATGAATTGTATCCTCTCTTGTATGAATTGTATCCTCTCTTGTATCAGTTGTATCCCCTCTTGTATGAATTGTATCCTCTCTTGTATGAATTGTATCCTCTCTTGTATCAGTTGTATCCCCTCTTGTATGAATTGTATCCACTCTTGTATGAATTGTATCCCCTCTTGTATGAATTGTATCCTCTCTTGTATGAATTGTATCCTCTCTTGTATCAGTTGTATCCCCTCTTGTATGAATTGTATCCACTCTTGTATGAATTGTATCCCATCTTGTATGAATTGTATCCCCTCTTGTATGAATTGTATCCCCTCTTGTATGAATTGTATCCCCTCGTGTATGAATTGTATCCTCTCTTGTATCAGTTGTATCCCCTCTTGTATGAATTGTATCCTCTCTTGTATCAGTTGTATCCACTCTTGTATGAATTGTATCCCCTCTTGTATGAATTGTATCCTCTCTTGTATGAATTGTATCCTCTCTTGTATGAATTGTATCCCCTCTTGTATGAATTGTATCCTCTCTTGTATCAGTTGTATCCCCTCTTGTATGAATTGTATCCCCTCTTGTATGAATTGTATCCTCTCTTGTATGAATTGTATCCTCTCTTGTATGAATTGTATCCTCTCTTGTATGAATTGTATCCTCTCTTGTATCAGTTGTATCCCCTCTTGTATGAATTGTATCCTCTCTTGTATCAGTTGTATCCCCTCTTGTATGAATTGTATCCTCTCTTGTATCAGTTGTATCCTCTCTTGTATCAGTTGTAACCCCTCTTGTATGAATTGTATCCTCTCTTGTATCAGTTGTAACCCCTCTTGTATGAATTGTATCCTCTCTTGTATCAGTTGTATCCACTCTTGTATGAATTGTATCCTCTCTTGTATCAGTTGTATCCTCTCTTGTATCAGTTGTAACCCCTCTTGTATGAATTGTATCCTCTCTTGTATCAGTTGTATCCACTCTTGTATGAATTGTATCCTCTCTTGTATCAGTTGTATCCTCTCTTGTATGAATTGTATCCTCTCTTGTATCAGTTGTATCCACTCTTGTATGAATTGTATCCTCTCTTGTATGAATTGTATCCCCTCTTGTATGAATTGTATCCTCTCTTGTATCAGTTGTAACCCCTCTTGTATGAATTGTATCCTCTCTTGTATCAGTTGTATCCACTCTTGTATGAATTGTATCCTCTCTTGTATCAGTTGTATCCTCTCTTGTATGAATTGTATCCTCTCTTGTATCAGTTGTATCCACTCTTGTATGAATTGTATCCTCTCTTGTATGAATTGTATCCCCTCTTGTATGAATTGTATCCTCTCTTGTATCAGTTGTATCCTCTCTTGTATCAGTTGTAACCCCTCTTGTATGAATTGTATCCTCTCTTGTATCAGTTGTATCCACTCTTGTATGAATTGTATCCTCTCTTGTATCAGTTGTATCCTCTCTTGTATGAATTGTATCCTCTCTTGTATCAGTTGTATCCACTCTTGTATGAATTGTATCCTCTCTTGTATGAATTGTATCCCCTCTTGTATGAATTGTATCCCCTCTTGTATGAATTGTATCCTCTCTTGTATGAATTGTATCCTCTCTTGTATGAATTGTATCCCCTCTTGTATGAATTGTATCCTCTCTTGTATCAGTTGTATCCTCTCCTGTATGAATTGTATCCTCTCTTGTATGAATTGTATCCACTCTTGTATGAATTGTATCCTCTCTTGTATGAATTGTATCCCCTCTTGTATGAATTGTATCCCCTCTTGTATGAATTGTATCCACTCTTGTATGAATTGTATCCCCTCTTGTATGAATTGTATCCTCTCTTGTATGAATTGTATCCTCTCTTGTATGAATTGTATCCCCTCTTGTATGAATTGTATCCTCTCTTGTATCAGTTGTAACCCCTCTTGTATGAATTGTATCCTCTCTTGTATCAGTTGTATCCACTCTTGTATGAATTGTATCCTCTCTTGTATCAGTTGTATCCTCTCTTGTATGAATTGTATCCTCTCTTGTATCAGTTGTATCCACTCTTGTATGAATTGTATCCTCTCTTGTATGAATTGTATCTCCTCTTGTATGAATTGTATCCACTCTTGTATCAGTTGTATCCCCTCTTGTATGAATTGTATCCCCTCTTGTATGAATTGTATCCACTCTTGTATGAATTGTATCCCCTCTTGTATGAATTGTATCCCCTCTTGTATGAATTGTATCCCCTCTTGTATGAATTGTATCCACTCTTGTATGAATTGTATCCCCTCTTGTATGAATTGTATCCCCTCCTGTATGAATTGTATCCTCTCTTGTATCAGTTGTATCCCCTCTTGTATGAATTGTATCCTCTCTTGTATGAATTGTATCCCCTCTTGTATGAATTGTATCCCCTCTTGTATGAATTGTATCCCCTCTTGTATGAATTGTATCCGCCTCTTGTATGAATTGTATCCCCTCTTGTATGAATTGTATCCCCTCTTGTATGAATTGTATCCTCTCTTGTATGAATTGTATCCACTCTTGTATGAATTGTATCCTCTCCTGTATGAATTGTATCCCCTCTTGTATGAATTGTATCCACTCTTGTATCAGTTGTATCCCCTCTTGTATGAATTGTATCCTCTCTTGTATGAATTGTATCCCCTCTTGTATGAATTGTATCCCCTCTTGTATGAATTGTATCCTCTCTTGTATGAATTGTATCCTCTCTTGTATCAGTTGTATCCCCTCTTGTATGAATTGTATCCTCTCTTGTATCAGTTGTATCCCCTCTTGTATGAATTGTATCCCCTCTTGTATGAATTGTATCTCCTCTTGTATGAATTGTATCCACTCTTGTATCAGTTGTATCCCCTCTTGTATGAATTGTATCCCCTCTTGTATGAATTGTATCCACTCTTGTATGAATTGTATCCCCTCTTGTATGAATTGTATCCCCTCCTGTATGAATTGTATCCTCTCTTGTATCAGTTGTATCCCCTCTTGTATGAATTGTATCCACTCTTGTATGAATTGTATCCACTCTTGTATGAATTGTATCCTCTCCTGTATGAATTGTATCCCCTCTTGTATGAATTGTATCCACTCTTGTATCAGTTGTATCCCCTCTTGTATGAATTGTATCCTCTCTTGTATGAATTGTATCCCCTCTTGTATGAATTGTATCCCCTCTTGTATGAATTGTATCCTCTCTTGTATGAATTGTATCCTCTCTTGTATCAGTTGTATCCCCTCTTGTATGAATTGTATCCTCTCTTGTATCAGTTGTATCCCCTCTTGTATGAATTGTATCCTCTCTTGTATCAGTTGTAACCCCTCTTGTATGAATTGTATCCTCTCTTGTATCAGTTGTAACCCCTCTTGTATGAATTGTATCCTCTCTTGTATCAGTTGTAACCCCTCTTGTATGAATTGTATCCTCTCGTGTATGAATTGTATCCTCTCTTGTATCAGTTGTATCCCCTCTTGTATGAATTGTATCCTCTCTTGTATGAATTGTATCCTCTCCTGTATGAATTGTATCCTCTCTTGTATGAATTGTATCCTCTCTTGTATGAATTGTATCCTCTCTTGTATGAATTGTATCCTCTCTTGTATGAATTGTATCCTCTCCTGTATGAATTGTATCCTCTCTTGTATGAATTGTATCCTCTCTTGTATGAATTGTATCCGCCTCTTGTATGAATTGTATCCCCTCTTGTATGAATTGTATCCTCTCTTGTATGAATTGTATCCCCTCTTGTATGAATTGTATCCTCTCTTGTATGAATTGTATCCACTCCTGTATGAATTGTATCCTCTCTTGTATCAGTTGTAACCCCTCTTGTATGAATTGTATCCCCTCTTGTATGAATTGTAACCCCTCTTGTATGAATTGTATCCTCTCTTGTATCAGTTGTAACCCCTCTTGTATGAATTGTATCCTCTCTTGTATCAGTTGTAACCCCTCTTGTATGAATTGTATCCTCTCGTGTATGAATTGTATCCTCTCTTGTATCAGTTGTATCCCCTCTTGTATGAATTGTATCCTCTCTTGTATGAATTGTATCCTCTCCTGTATGAATTGTATCCTCTCTTGTATGAATTGTATCCTCTCTTGTATGAATTGTATCCTCTCTTGTATGAATTGTATCCTCTCTTGTATGAATTGTATCCTCTCCTGTATGAATTGTATCCTCTCTTGTATGAATTGTATCCTCTCTTGTATGAATTGTATCCGCCTCTTGTATGAATTGTATCCCCTCTTGTATGAATTGTATCCTCTCTTGTATGAATTGTATCCCCTCTTGTATGAATTGTATCCTCTCTTGTATGAATTGTATCCACTCCTGTATGAATTGTATCCTCTCTTGTATCAGTTGTAACCCCTCTTGTATGAATTGTATCCCCTCTTGTATGAATTGTATCCTCTCGTGTATGAATTGTATCCTCTCTTGTATCAGTTGTAACCCCTCTTGTATGAATTGTATCCCCTCTTGTATGAATTGTATCCTCTCGTGTATGAATTGTATCCTCTCTTGTATCAGTTGTAACCCCTCTTGTATGAATTGTATCCTCTCTTGTATGAATTGTATCCCCTCTTGTATGAATTGTATCCTCTCTTGTATGAATTGTATCCTCTCTTGTATGAATTGTATCCGCCTCTTGTATGAATTGTATCCCCTCTTGTATGAATTGTATCCTCTCTTGTATGAATTGTATCCCCTCTTGTATGAATTGTATCCTCTCTTGTATGAATTGTATCCACTCCTGTATGAATTGTATCCTCTCTTGTATCAGTTGTAACCCCTCTTGTATGAATTGTATCCCCTCTTGTATGAATTGTATCCTCTCGTGTATGAATTGTATCCTCTCTTGTATCAGTTGTAACCCCTCTTGTATGAATTGTATCCTCTCTTGTATGAATTGTATCCTCTCTTGTATGAATTGTATCCGCCTCTTGTATGAATTGTATCCCCTCTTGTATGAATTGTATCCTCTCTTGTATGAATTGTATCCCCTCTTGTATGAATTGTATCCTCTCTTGTATGAATTGTATCCACTCCTGTATGAATTGTATCCTCTCTTGTATCAGTTGTAACCCCTCTTGTATGAATTGTATCCCCTCTTGTATGAATTGTATCCTCTCTTGTATGAATTGTATCCGCCTCTTGTATGAATTGTATCCCCTCTTGTATGAATTGTATCCTCTCGTGTATGAATTGTATCCTCTCTTGTATCAGTTGTAACCCCTCTTGTATGAATTGTATCCTCTCTTGTATGAATTGTATCCTCTCTTGTATGAATTGTATCCGCCTCTTGTATGAATTGTATCCCCTCTTGTATGAATTGTATCCTCTCGTGTATGAATTGTATCCTCTCTTGTATCAGTTGTAACCCCTCTTGTATGAATTGTATCCTCTCTTGTATGAATTGTATCCTCTCTTGTATGAATTGTATCCGCCTCTTGTATGAATTGTATCCCCTCTTGTATGAATTGTATCCTCTCGTGTATGAATTGTATCCTCTCTTGTATCAGTTGTAACCCCTCTTGTATGAATTGTATCCACTCCTGTATGAATTGTATCCTCTCTTGTATCAGTTGTAACCCCTCTTGTATGAATTGTATCCCCTCTTGTATGAATTGTATCCTCTCTTGTATGAATTGTATCCGCCTCTTGTATGAATTGTATCCACTCTTGTATCAGTTGTAACCCCTCTTGTATGAATTGTATCCCCATCTTGTATGAATTGTATCCCCTCTTGTATGAATTGTATCCCCTCTTGTATGAATTGTATCCTCTCTTGTATGAATTGTATCCCCTCTTGTATGAATTGTAACCCCTCTTGTATGAATTGTATCCTCTCGTGTATGAATTGTATCCTCTCTTGTATCAGTTGTAACCCCTCTTGTATGAATTGTATCCTCTCTTGTATGAATTGTATCCTCTCTTGTATGAATTGTATCCGCCTCTTGTATCAGTTGTAACCCCTCTTGTATGAATTGTATCCACTCTTGTATCAGTTGTAACCCCTCTTGTATGAATTGTATCCACTCTTGTATCAGTTGTAACCCCTCTTGTATGAATTGTATCCCCATCTTGTATGAATTGTATCCCCTCTTGTATGAATTGTATCCCCTCTTGTATGAATTGTATCCTCTCTTGTATGAATTGTATCCCCTCTTGTATGAATTGTAACCCCTCTTGTATGAATTGTATCCTCTCGTGTATGAATTGTATCCTCTCTTGTATCAGTTGTAACCCCTCTTGTATGAATTGTATCCTCTCTTGTATCAGTTGTAACCCCTCTTGTATGAATTGTATCCACTCTTGTATCAGTTGTAACCCCTCTTGTATGAATTGTATCCCCATCTTGTATGAATTGTATCCCCTCTTGTATGAATTGTATCCCCTCTTGTATGAATTGTATCCTCTCTTGTATGAATTGTATCCCCTCTTGTATGAATTGTAACCCCTCTTGTATGAATTGTATCCCCTCTTGTATGAATTGTATCCTCTCTTGTATCAGTTGTAACCCCTCTTGTATGAATTGTATCCCCTCTTGTATCAGTTGTAACCCCTCTTGTATGAATTGTATCCTCTCTTGTATCAGTTGTAACCCCTCTTGTATGAATTGTATCCCCTCTTGTATGAATTGTATCCCCTCTTGTATGAATTGTATCCCCTCTTGTATGAATTGTATCCTCTCTTGTATGAATTGTATCCGCCTCTTGTATCAGTTGTAACCCCTCTTGTATGAATTGTATCCACTCTTGTATCAGTTGTAACCCCTCTTGTATGAATTGTATCCACTCTTGTATCAGTTGTAACCCCTCTTGTATGAATTGTATCCCCATCTTGTATGAATTGTATCCCCTCTTGTATGAATTGTATCCCCTCTTGTATGAATTGTATCCTCTCTTGTATGAATTGTATCCCCTCTTGTATGAATTGTAACCCCTCTTGTATGAATTGTATCCTCTCGTGTATGAATTGTATCCTCTCTTGTATCAGTTGTAACCCCTCTTGTATGAATTGTATCCTCTCTTGTATGAATTGTATCCTCTCTTGTATGAATTGTATCCTCTCTTGTATGAATTGTATCCCCTCTTGTATGAATTGTAACCCCTCTTGTATGAATTGTATCCTCTCGTGTATGAATTGTATCCTCTCTTGTATCAGTTGTAACCCCTCTTGTATGAATTGTATCCTCTCTTGTATGAATTGTATCCTCTCTTGTATGAATTGTATCCACTCCTGTATGAATTGTATCCTCTCTTGTATCAGTTGTAACCCCTCTTGTATGAATTGTATCCCCATCTTGTATGAATTGTATCCCCTCTTGTATGAATTGTATCCCCTCTTGTATGAATTGTATCCTCTCTTGTATGAATTGTATCCCCTCTTGTATGAATTGTAACCCCTCTTGTATGAATTGTATCCACTCCTGTATGAATTGTATCCTCTCTTGTATCAGTTGTAACCCCTCTTGTATGAATTGTATCCCCATCTTGTATGAATTGTATCCCCTCTTGTATGAATTGTATCCCCTCTTGTATGAATTGTATCCCCTCTTGTATGAATTGTAACCCCTCTTGTATGAATTGTATCCTCTCTTGTATGAATTGTATCCTCTCTTGTATGAATTGTATCCTCTCTTGTATGAATTGTATCCTCTCGTGTATGAATTGTATCCTCTCTTGTATCAGTTGTAACCCCTCTTGTATGAATTGTATCCCCTCTTGTATGAATTGTAACCCCTCTTGTATGAATTGTAACCCCTCTTGTATGAATTGTATCCGCCTCTTGTATGAATTGTATCCCCTCTTGTATGAATTGTATCCTCTCGTGTATGAATTGTATCCTCTCTTGTATCAGTTGTAACCCCTCTTGTATGAATTGTATCCCCTCTTGTATGAATTGTAACCCCTCTTGTATGAATTGTATCCCCTCTTGTATGAATTGTATCCCCTCTTGTATGAATTGTATCCTCTCTTGTATGAATTGTATCCTCTCTTGTATGAATTGTATCCCATCTTGTATGAATTGTATCCCCTCTTGTATGAATTGTATCCTCTCGTGTATGAATTGTATCCCCTCTTGTATGAATTGTATCCTCTCTTGTATGAATTGTATCCCCTCTTGTATGAATTGTATCCTCTCGTGTATGAATTGTATCCTCTCTTGTATCAGTTGTAACCCCTCTTGTATGAATTGTATCCCCTCTTGTATGAATTGTATCCTCTCGTGTATGAATTGTATCCTCTCTTGTATCAGTTGTAACCCCTCTTGTATGAATTGTATCCTCTCTTGTATGAATTGTATCCCCTCTTGTATGAATTGTATCCTCTCTTGTATGAATTGTATCCTCTCTTGTATGAATTGTATCCGCCTCTTGTATGAATTGTATCCCCTCTTGTATGAATTGTATCCTCTCTTGTATGAATTGTATCCCCTCTTGTATGAATTGTATCCTCTCTTGTATGAATTGTATCCGCCTCTTGTATGAATTGTATCCCCTCTTGTATGAATTGTATCCTCTCTTGTATCAGTTGTAACCCCTCTTGTATGAATTGTATCCTCTCTTGTATCAGTTGTAACCCCTCTTGTATGAATTGTATCCTCTCTTGTATGAATTGTATCCGCCTCTTGTATGAATTGTATCCCCTCTTGTATGAATTGTATCCTCTCTTGTATGAATTGTATCCCCTCTTGTATGAATTGTATCCTCTCTTGTATGAATTGTATCCGCCTCTTGTATGAATTGTATCCCCTCTTGTATGAATTGTATCCTCTCTTGTATCAGTTGTAACCCCTCTTGTATGAATTGTATCCCCTCTTGTATGAATTGTATCCACTCCTGTATGAATTGTATCCTCTCTTGTATCAGTTGTAACCCCTCTTGTATGAATTGTATCCCCTCTTGTATGAATTGTATCCTCTCGTGTATGAATTGTATCCTCTCTTGTATCAGTTGTAACCCCTCTTGTATGAATTGTATCCTCTCTTGTATGAATTGTATCCTCTCTTGTATGAATTGTATCCGCCTCTTGTATGAATTGTATCCCCTCTTGTATGAATTGTATCCTCTCTTGTATGAATTGTATCCCCTCTTGTATGAATTGTATCCTCTCTTGTATGAATTGTATCCACTCCTGTATGAATTGTATCCCCTCTTGTATGAATTGTATCCTCTCTTGTATGAATTGTATCCTCTCTTGTATGAATTGTATCCCCTCTTGTATGAATTGTATCCTCTCTTGTATGAATTGTATCCGCCTCTTGTATGAATTGTATCCCCTCTTGTATGAATTGTATCCTCTCTTGTATGAATTGTATCCCCTCTTGTATGAATTGTATCCTCTCTTGTATGAATTGTATCCACTCCTGTATGAATTGTATCCTCTCTTGTATCAGTTGTAACCCCTCTTGTATGAATTGTATCCCCTCTTGTATGAATTGTATCCTCTCGTGTATGAATTGTATCCTCTCTTGTATCAGTTGTAACCCCTCTTGTATGAATTGTATCCTCTCTTGTATGAATTGTATCCTCTCTTGTATGAATTGTATCCGCCTCTTGTATGAATTGTATCCCCTCTTGTATGAATTGTATCCTCTCTTGTATGAATTGTATCCCCTCTTGTATGAATTGTATCCTCTCTTGTATGAATTGTATCCACTCCTGTATGAATTGTATCCTCTCTTGTATCAGTTGTAACCCCTCTTGTATGAATTGTATCCCCTCTTGTATGAATTGTATCCTCTCTTGTATGAATTGTATCCGCCTCTTGTATGAATTGTATCCCCTCTTGTATGAATTGTATCCTCTCGTGTATGAATTGTATCCTCTCTTGTATCAGTTGTAACCCCTCTTGTATGAATTGTATCCTCTCTTGTATGAATTGTATCCTCTCTTGTATGAATTGTATCCTCTCTTGTATGAATTGTATCCCCTCTTGTATGAATTGTATCCCCTCGTGTATGAATTGTATCCCCTCTTGTATGAATTGTATCCTCTCTTGTATGAATTGTATCCCCTCTTGTATGAATTGTATCCTCTCTTGTATGAATTGTATCCACTCCTGTATGAATTGTATCCTCTCTTGTATCAGTTGTAACCCCTCTTGTATGAATTGTATCCCCTCTTGTATGAATTGTATCCTCTCGTGTATGAATTGTATCCTCTCTTGTATCAGTTGTAACCCCTCTTGTATGAATTGTATCCTCTCTTGTATGAATTGTATCCACTCCTGTATGAATTGTATCCTCTCTTGTATCAGTTGTAACCCCTCTTGTATGAATTGTATCCCCTCTTGTATGAATTGTATCCTCTCGTGTATGAATTGTATCCTCTCTTGTATCAGTTGTAACCCCTCTTGTATGAATTGTATCCTCTCTTGTATGAATTGTATCCTCTCTTGTATGAATTGTATCCGCCTCTTGTATGAATTGTATCCCCTCTTGTATGAATTGTATCCTCTCTTGTATGAATTGTATCCCCTCTTGTATGAATTGTATCCTCTCTTGTATGAATTGTATCCACTCCTGTATGAATTGTATCCTCTCTTGTATCAGTTGTAACCCCTCTTGTATGAATTGTATCCCCTCTTGTATGAATTGTATCCTCTCGTGTATGAATTGTATCCTCTCTTGTATCAGTTGTAACCCCTCTTGTATGAATTGTATCCTCTCTTGTATGAATTGTATCCTCTCTTGTATGAATTGTATCCGCCTCTTGTATGAATTGTATCCCCTCTTGTATGAATTGTATCCTCTCTTGTATGAATTGTATCCTCTCTTGTATCAGTTGTATCCACTCTTGTATGAATTGTATCCTCTCTTGTATGAATTGTATCCTCTCTTGTATCAGTTGTATCCCCTCTTGTATGAATTGTATCCTCTCTTGTATGAATTGTATCCACTCTTGTATGAATTGTATCCTCTCTTGTATGAATTGTATCCTCTCTTGTATCAGTTGTAACCCCTCTTGTATGAATTGTATCCCCTCTTGTATGAATTGTATCCCCTCTTGTATGAATTGTATCCTCTCTTGTATGAATTGTATCCACTCCTGTATGAATTGTATCCTCTCTTGTATCAGTTGTAACCCCTCTTGTATGAATTGTATCCCCTCTTGTATGAATTGTATCCTCTCGTGTATGAATTGTATCCTCTCTTGTATCAGTTGTATCCCCTCTTGTATGAATTGTATCCTCTCTTGTATGAATTGTATCCTCTCTTGTATCAGTTGTATCCCCTCTTGTATGAATTGTATCCTCTCTTGTATGAATTGTATCCACTCTTGTATGAATTGTATCCTCTCTTGTATGAATTGTATCCTCTCTTGTATCAGTTGTAACCCCTCTTGTATGAATTGTATCCCCTCTTGTATGAATTGTATCCCCTCTTGTATGAATTGTATCCTCTCTTGTATGAATTGTATCCACTCCTGTATGAATTGTATCCTCTCTTGTATCAGTTGTAACCCCTCTTGTATGAATTGTATCCCCTCTTGTATGAATTGTATCCTCTCGTGTATGAATTGTATCCTCTCTTGTATCAGTTGTAACCCCTCTTGTATGAATTGTATCCCCTCTTGTATGAATTGTATCCCCTCTTGTATGAATTGTATCCTCTCTTGTATCAGTTGTAACCCCTCTTGTATGAATTGTATCCCCTCTTGTATGAATTGTATCCCCTCTTGTATGAATTGTATCCTCTCTTGTATGAATTGTATCCCATCTTGTATGAATTGTATCCCCTCTTGTATGAATTGTATCCCCTCTTGTATGAATTGTATCCTCTCTTGTATGAATTGTATCCCCTCTTGTATGAATTGTATCCCCTCTTGTATGAATTGTATCCCCTCTTGTATGAATTGTATCCTCTCTTGTATCAGTTGTATCCCCTCTTGTATGAATTGTATCCCCTCTTGTATCAGTTGTATCCCCTCTTGTATGAATTGTATCCTCTCTTGTATGAATTGTATCCTCTCCTGTATGAATTGTATCCCATCTTGTATGAATTGTATCCTCTCTTGTATCAGTTGTATCCACTCTTGTATGAATTGTATCCTCTCTTGTATCAGTTGTAACCCCTCTTGTATGAATTGTATCCTCTCTTGTATCAGTTGTAACCCCTCTTGTATGAATTGTATCCTCTCTTGTATGAATTGTATCCTCTTTTGTATGAATTGTATCCTCTCTTGTATGAATTGTATCCCCTCTTGTATGAATTGTATCCACTCCTGTATGAATTGTATCCCCTCTTGTATGAATTGTATCCCCTCTTGTATGAATTGTATCCTCTCTTGTATGAATTGTATCCCCTCTTGTATGAATTGTATCCACTCCTGTATGAATTTTATCCTCTCTTGTATCAGTTGTAACCCCTCTTGTATGAATTGTATCCTCTCTTGTATCAGTTGTAACCCCTCTTGTATGAATTGTATCCCCTCTTGTATCAGTTGTAACCCCTCTTGTATGAATTGTATCCTCTCTTGTATGAATTGTATCCACTCCTGTATGAATTGTATCCTCTCTTGTATCAGTTGTATCCCCTCTTGTATGAATTGTATCCCCTCTTGTATCAGTTGTATCCCCTCTTGTATGAATTGTATCCTCTCTTGTATCAGTTGTAACCCCTCTTGTATGAATTGTATCCCCTCTTGTATGAATTGTATCCTCTCTTGTATGAATTGTATCCTCTCTTGTATCAGTTGTAACCCCTCTTGTATGAATTGTATCCCCTCTTGTATGAATTGTATCCTCTCTTGTATCAGTTGTAACCCCTCTTGTATGAATTGTATCCTCTCTTGTATCAGTTGTATCCCCTCTTGTATGAATTGTATCCCCTCTTGTATGAATTGTATCCCCTCTTGTATGAATTGTATCCCCTCTTGTATGAATTGTATCCCCTCTTGTATGAATTGTATCCTCTCTTGTATCAGTTGTAACCCCTCTTGTATGAATTGTATCCTCTCTTGTATCAGTTGTAACCCCTCTTGTATGAATTGTATCCTCTCTTGTATGAATTGTATCCTCTCTTGTATCAGTTGTATCCACTCCTGTATGAATTGTATCCTCTCTTGTATCAGTTGTAACCCCTCTTGTATGAATTGTATCCTCTCTTGTATCAGTTGTAACCCCTCTTGTATGAATTGTATCCTCTCCTGTATGAATTGTATCCCCTCTTGTATGAATTGTATCCTCTCTTGTATCAGTTGTAACCCCTCTTGTATGAATTGTATCCTCTCTTGTATCAGTTGTAACCCCTCTTGTATGAATTGTATCCTCTCTTGTATCAGTTGTAACCCCTCTTGTATGAATTGTATCCTCTCTTGTATCAGTTGTATCCCCTCTTGTATGAATTGTAACCCCTCTTGTATGAATTGTATCCCCTCTTGTATGAATTGTATCCTCTCTTGTATCAGTTGTAACCCCTCTTGTATGAATTGTATCCTCTCTTGTATCAGTTGTATCCCCTCTTGTATGAATTGTAACCCCTCTTGTATGAATTGTATCCCCTCTTGTATGAATTGTATCCTCTCTTGTATCAGTTGTAACCCCTCTTGTATGAATTGTATCCTCTCTTGTATCAGTTGTAACCCCTCTTGTATGAATTGTATCCTCTCTTGTATCAGTTGTAACCCCTCTTGTATGAATTGTATCCTCTCTTGTATCAGTTGTAACCCCTCTTGTATGAATTGTATCCTCTCTTGTATCAGTTGTAACCCCTCTTGTATGAATTGTATCCTCTCTTGTATCAGTTGTATCCCCTCTTGTATGAATTGTAACCCCTCTTGTATGAATTGTATCCCCTCTTGTATGAATTGTATCCTCTCTTGTATCAGTTGTAACCCCTCTTGTATGAATTGTATCCTCTCTTGTATCAGTTGTAACCCCTCTTGTATGAATTGTAACCCCTCTTGTATGAATTGTATCCTCTCTTGTATCAGTTGTAACCCCTCTTGTATGAATTGTATCCTCTCTTGTATCAGTTGTATCCCCTCTTGTATGAATTGTATCCCCTCTTGTATGAATTGTAACCCCTCTTGTATGAATTGTATCCCCTCTTGTATGAATTGTATCCACTCTTGTATGAATTGTATCCTCTCTTGTATGAATTGTAACCCCTCTTGTATGAATTGTATCCTCTCTTGTATCAGTTGTAACCCCTCTTGTATGAATTGTATCCTCTCTTGTATCAGTTGTAACCCCTCTTGTATGAATTGTATCCTCTCTTGTATCAGTTGTAACCCCTCTTGTATGAATTGTATCCTCTCTTGTATCAGTTGTATCCCCTCTTGTATCAATTGTATCCCCTCTTGTATGAATTGTATCCCCTCTTGTATGAATTGTATCCCCTCTTGTATGAATTGTATCCTCTCTTGTATCAGTTGTAACCCCTCTTGTATCAATTGTATCCCCTCTTGTATGAATTGTATCCCCTCTTGTATGAATTGTATCCCCTCTTGTATGAATTGTATCCCCTCTTGTATGAATTGTATCCCCTCTTGTATGAATTGTATCCCCTCTTGTATGAATTGTATCCTCTCTTGTATCAGTTGTAACCCCTCTTGTATCAATTGTATCCCCTCTTGTATGAATTGTATCCCCTCTTGTATGAATTGTATCCCCTCTTGTATGAATTGTATCCTCTCTTGTATCAGTTGTAACCCCTCTTGTATCAATTGTATCCCCTCTTGTATGAATTGTATCCCCTCTTGTATGAATTGTATCCCCTCTTGTATGAATTGTATCCTCTCTTGTATCAGTTGTAACCCCTCTTGTATGAATTGTATCCTCTCTTGTATCAGTTGTATCCCCTCTTGTATGAATTGTAACCCCTCTTGTATGAATTGTATCCCCTCTTGTATGAATTGTATCCTCTCTTGTATCAGTTGTAACCCCTCTTGTATGAATTGTATCCTCTCTTGTATCAGTTGTAACCCCTCTTGTATGAATTGTATCCTCTCTTGTATCAGTTGTATCCCCTCTTGTATGAATTGTATCCTCTCTTGTATCAGTTGTAACCCCTCTTGTATGAATTGTATCCTCTCTTGTATCAGTTGTATCCCCTCTTGTATGAATTGTATCCCCTCTTGTATGAATTGTAACCCCTCTTGTATGAATTGTATCCCCTCTTGTATGAATTGTATCCACTCTTGTATGAATTGTATCCTCTCTTGTATGAATTGTAACCCCTCTTGTATGAATTGTATCCTCTCTTGTATCAGTTGTAACCCCTCTTGTATGAATTGTATCCTCTCTTGTATCAGTTGTAACCCCTCTTGTATGAATTGTATCCTCTCTTGTATCAGTTGTAACCCCTCTTGTATGAATTGTATCCTCTCTTGTATCAGTTGTATCCTCTCTTGTATCAGTTGTAACCCCTCTTGTATGAATTGTATCCTCTCTTGTATCAGTTGTAACCCCTCTTGTATGAATTGTATCCCCTCTTGTATGAATTGTATCCTCTCTTGTATCAGTTGTATCCACTCCTGTATGAATTGTATCCACTCTTGTATGAATTGTATCCCCTCTTGTATGAATTGTATCCTCTCTTGTATCAGTTGTAACCCCTCTTGTATGAATTGTATCCTCTCTTGTATCAGTTGTATCCCCTCTTGTATGAATTGTAACCCCTCTTGTATGAATTGTATCCTCTCTTGTATCAGTTGTATCCACTCCTGTATGAATTGTATCCACTCTTGTATGAATTGTATCCCCTCTTGTATGAATTGTATCCTCTCTTGTATCAGTTGTAACCCCTCTTGTATGAATTGTATCCTCTCTTGTATCAGTTGTATCCTCTCTTGTATCAGTTGTAACCCCTCTTGTATGAATTGTATCCTCTCTTGTATCAGTTGTAACCCCTCTTGTATGAATTGTATCCTCTCTTGTATCAGTTGTATCCCCTCTTGTATGAATTGTAACCCCTCTTGTATGAATTGTATCCCCTCTTGTATGAATTGTATCCTCTCTTGTATCAGTTGTAACCCCTCTTGTATGAATTGTATCCTCTCTTGTATCAGTTGTATCCTCTCTTGTATCAGTTGTAACCCCTCTTGTATGAATTGTATCCACTCTTGTATGAATTGTATCCCCTCTTGTATGAATTGTAACCCCTCTTGTATGAATTGTAACCCCTCTTGTATGAATTGTATCCTCTCTTGTATCAGTTGTAACCCCTCTTGTATGAATTGTATCCTCTCTTGTATCAGTTGTAACCCCTCTTGTATGAATTGTATCCTCTCTTGTATCAGTTGTAACCCCTCTTGTATGAATTGTATCCTCTCTTGTATCAGTTGTAACCCCTCTTGTATGAATTGTATCCTCTCTTGTATCAGTTGTAACCCCTCTTGTATGAATTGTATCCTCTCTTGTATCAGTTGTATCCCCTCTTGTATGAATTGTAACCCCTCTTGTATGAATTGTATCCTCTCTTGTATCAGTTGTATCCCCTCTTGTATGAATTGTATCCTCTCTTGTATCAGTTGTAACCCCTCTTGTATGAATTGTATCCTCTCTTGTATCAGTTGTAACCCCTCTTGTATGAATTGTATCCTCTCTTGTATCAGTTGTAACCCCTCTTGTATGAATTGTATCCTCTCTTGTATCAGTTGTAACCCCTCTTGTATGAATTGTATCCTCTCTTGTATCAGTTGTAACCCCTCTTGTATGAATTGTATCCTCTCTTGTATCAGTTGTATCCCCTCTTGTATGAATTGTAACCCCTCTTGTATGAATTGTATCCTCTCTTGTATCAGTTGTATCCACTCTTGTATGAATTGTATCCTCTCTTGTATCAGTTGTAACCCCTCTTGTATGAATTGTATCCTCTCTTGTATCAGTTGTAACCCCTCTTGTATGAATTGTATCCTCTCTTGTATCAGTTGTAACCCCTCTTGTATGAATTGTATCCTCTCTTGTATCAGTTGTATCCCCTCTTGTATGAATTGTAACCCCTCTTGTATGAATTGTATCCTCTCTTGTATCAGTTGTAACCCCTCTTGTATGAATTGTATCCTCTCTTGTATCAGTTGTAACCCCTCTTGTATGAATTGTATCCTCTCTTGTATCAGTTGTAACCCCTCTTGTATGAATTGTATCCTCTCTTGTATCAGTTGTAACCCCTCTTGTATGAATTGTATCCTCTCTTGTATCAGTTGTAACCCCTCTTGTATGAATTGTATCCTCTCTTGTATCAGTTGTATCCCCTCTTGTATGAATTGTAACCCCTCTTGTATCAGTTGTAACCCCTCTTGTATGAATTGTATCCTCTCTTGTATCAGTTGTATCCCCTCTTGTATGAATTGTAACCCCTCTTGTATGAATTGTATCCTCTCTTGTATCAGTTGTATCCACTCTTGTATGAATTGTATCCTCTCTTGTATCAGTTGTAACCCCTCTTGTATGAATTGTATCCTCTCTTGTATCAGTTGTAACCCCTCTTGTATGAATTGTATCCTCTCTTGTATCAGTTGTAACCCCTCTTGTATGAATTGTATCCTCTCTTGTATCAGTTGTATCCCCTCTTGTATGAATTGTAACCCCTCTTGTATGAATTGTATCCTCTCTTGTATCAGTTGTAACCCCTCTTGTATGAATTGTATCCTCTCTTGTATCAGTTGTAACCCCTCTTGTATGAATTGTATCCTCTCTTGTATCAGTTGTAACCCCTCTTGTATGAATTGTATCCTCTCTTGTATCAGTTGTAACCCCTCTTGTATGAATTGTATCCCCTCTTGTATGAATTGTATCCTCTCTTGTATCAGTTGTAACCCCTCTTGTATGAATTGTATCCTCTCTTGTATCAGTTGTAACCCCTCTTGTATGAATTGTATCCTCTCTTGTATCAGTTGTAACCCCTCTTGTATGAATTGTATCCCCTCTTGTATGAATTGTATCCCCTCTTGTATGAATTGTATCCTCTCTTGTATCAGTTGTATCCCCTCTTGTATGAATTGTAACCCCTCTTGTATGAATTGTATCCTCTCTTGTATCAGTTGTATCCACTCCTGTATGAATTGTATCCTCTCTTGTATCAGTTGTAACCCCTCTTGTATGAATTGTATCCTCTCTTGTATCAGTTGTAACCCCTCTTGTATGAATTGTATCCTCTCTTGTATCAGTTGTAACCCCTCTTGTATGAATTGTATCCTCTCTTGTATCAGTTGTAACCCCTCTTGTATGAATTGTATCCTCTCTTGTATCAGTTGTATCCCCTCTTGTATGAATTGTAACCCCTCTTGTATGAATTGTATCCTCTCTTGTATCAGTTGTAACCCCTCTTGTATGAATTGTATCCTCTCTTGTATCAGTTGTATCCCCTCTTGTATGAATTGTAACCCCTCTTGTATGAATTGTATCCTCTCTTGTATCAGTTGTATCCCCTCTTGTATGAATTGTAACCCCTCTTGTATGAATTGTATCCTCTCTTGTATCAGTTGTAACCCCTCTTGTATGAATTGTATCCCCTCTTGTATGAATTGTATCCTCTCTTGTATGAATTGTATCCTCTCTTGTATGAATTGTATCCTCTCTTGTATGAATTGTATCCTCTCTTGTATCAGTTGTATCCCCTCTTGTATGAATTGTATCCTCTCTTGTATGAATTGTATCCTCTCTTGTATGAATTGTATCCTCTCTTGTATCAGTTGTATCCCCTCTTGTATGAATTGTATCCTCTCTTGTATGAATTGTATCCTCTCTTGTATGAATTGTATCCTCTCTTGTATCAGTTGTAACCCCTCTTGTATGAATTGTATCCTCTCTTGTATCAGTTGTAACCCCTCTTGTATGAATTGTATCCTCTCTTGTATCAGTTGTAACCCCTCTTGTATGAATTGTATCCTCTCTTGTATCAGTTGTATCCCCTCTTGTATGAATTGTAACCCCTCTTGTATGAATTGTATCCCCTCTTGTATCAATTGTATCCCATCTTGTATGAATTGTATCCCCTCTTGTATGAATTGTATCCCCTCTTGTATCAGTTGTATCCCATCTTGTTTGAATTGTATCCCATCTTGTATGAATTGTATCCCCTCTTGTATCAGTTGTATCCCCTCTTGTATGAATTGTATCCACTCTTGTATGAATTGTATCTCCTCTTGTATGAATTGTATCCTCTCTTGTATGAATTGTATCCTCTCTTGTATCAGTTGTATCCACTCCTGTATGAATTGTATCCACTCTTGTATGAATTGTATCCCATCTTGTATGAATTGTATCCCCTCTTGTATCAGTTGTATCCCCTCTTGTATGAATTGTATCCACTCTTGTATGAATTGTATCTCCTCTTGTATGAATTGTATCCTCTCTTGTATGAATTGTATCCTCTCTTGTATCAGTTGTATCCACTCCTGTATGAATTGTATCCACTCTTGTATGAATTGTATCCCCTCTTGTATGAATTGTATCCCCTCTTGTATGAATTGTATCCCCTCTTGTATGAATTGTATCCTCTCTTGTATCAGTTGTATCCCCTCTTGTATGAATTGTAACCCCTCTTGTATGAATTGTATCCTCTCTTGTATCAGTTGTATCCCCTCTTGTATGAATTGTAACCCCTCTTGTATGAATTGTATCCTCTCTTGTATGAATTGTATCCTCTCTTGTATGAATTGTATCCTCTCTTGTATGAATTGTATCCTCTCTTGTATCAGTTGTATCCCCTCTTGTATGAATTGTATCCTCTCTTGTATGAATTGTATCCCCTCTTGTATGAATTGTATCCCCTCTTGTATGAATTGTATCCCCTCTTGTATGAATTGTATCCTCTCTTGTATCAGTTGTATCCCCTCTTGTATGAATTGTATCCTCTCTTGTATGAATTGTATCCTCTCTTGTATCAGTTGTAACCCCTCTTGTATGAATTGTATCCCCTCTTGTATGAATTGTATCCTCTCTTGTATGAATTGTATCCTCTCTTGTATGAATTGTATCCTCTCTTGTATCAGTTGTATCCCCTCTTGTATGAATTGTATCCTCTCTTGTATGAATTGTATCCCCTCTTGTATGAATTGTATCCCCTCTTGTATGAATTGTATCCCCTCTTGTATGAATTGTATCCTCTCTTGTATCAGTTGTATCCCCTCTTGTATGAATTGTATCCTCTCTTGTATGAATTGTATCCTCTCTTGTATCAGTTGTAACCCCTCTTGTATGAATTGTATCCCCTCTTGTATGAATTGTATCCTCTCTTGTATGAATTGTATCCTCTCTTGTATGAATTGTATCCTCTCTTGTATGAATTGTATCCTCTCTTGTATCAGTTGTATCCCCTCTTGTATGAATTGTATCCTCTCTTGTATGAATTGTATCCTCTCTTGTATGAATTGTATCCTCTCTTGTATCAGTTGTATCCCCTCTTGTATGAATTGTATCCTCTCTTGTATGAATTGTATCCTCTCTTGTATGAATTGTATCCTCTCTTGTATCAGTTGTAACCCCTCTTGTATGAATTGTATCCTCTCTTGTATCAGTTGTAACCCCTCTTGTATGAATTGTATCCTCTCTTGTATCAGTTGTAACCCCTCTTGTATGAATTGTATCCTCTCTTGTATCAGTTGTATCCCCTCTTGTATGAATTGTAACCCCTCTTGTATGAATTGTATCCTCTCTTGTATCAGTTGTATCCACTCCTGTATGAATTGTATCCACTCTTGTATGAATTGTATCCCCTCTTGTATGAATTGTATCCCCTCTTGTATGAATTGTATCCCCTCTTGTATGAATTGTATCCTCTCTTGTATCAGTTGTATCCCCTCTTGTATGAATTGTATCCTCTCGTGTATGAATTGTATCCTCTCTTGTATCAGTTGTAACCCCTCTTGTATGAATTGTATCCTCTCTTGTATCAGTTGTAACCCCTCTTGTATGAATTGTATCCTCTCTTGTATCAGTTGTATCCCCTCTTGTATGAATTGTATCCCCTCTTGTATGAATTGTATCCTCTCTTGTATCAGTTGTAACCCCTCTTGTATGAATTGTATCCTCTCTTGTATCAGTTGTAACCCCTCTTGTATGAATTGTATCCCCTCTTGTATCAGTTGTAACCCCTCTTGTATGAATTGTATCCTCTCTTGTATGAATTGTATCCACTCCTGTATGAATTGTATCCTCTCTTGTATCAGTTGTAACCCCTCTTGTATGAATTGTATCCTCTCTTGTATCAGTTGTAACCCCTCTTGTATGAATTGTATCCTCTCTTGTATGAATTGTATCCTCTCTTGTATCAGTTGTAACCCCTCTTGTATGAATTGTATCCTCTCTTGTATCAGTTGTAACCCCTCTTGTATGAATTGTATCCACTCTTGTATGAATTGTATCCTCTCTTGTATGAATTGTATCCACTCCTGTATGAATTGTATCCTCTCTTGTATCAGTTGTAACCCCTCTTGTATGAATTGTATCCTCTCTTGTATGAATTGTATCCACTCCTGTATGAATTGTATCCTCTCTTGTATCAGTTGTAACCCCTCTTGTATGAATTGTATCCTCTCTTGTATGAATTGTATCCTCTCTTGTATCAGTTGTATCCACTCCTGTATGAATTGTATCCTCTCTTGTATCAGTTGTAACCCCTCTTGTATGAATTGTATCCTCTCTTGTATCAGTTGTATCCCCTCTTGTATGAATTGTATCCCCTCTTGTATGAATTGTATCCCCTCTTGTATGAATTGTATCCCCTCTTGTATGAATTGTATCCTCTCTTGTATCAGTTGTATCCCCTCTTGTATGAATTGTATCCCCTCTTGTATCAGTTGTAACCCCTCTTGTATGAATTGTATCCTCTCTTGTATCAGTTGTAACCCCTCTTGTATGAATTGTATCCTCTCTTGTATCAGTTGTAACCCCTCTTGTATGAATTGTATCCTCTCTTGTATCAGTTGTAACCCCTCTTGTATGAATTGTATCCTCTCTTGTATCAGTTGTATCCCCTCTTGTATGAATTGTATCCCCTCTTGTATCAGTTGTAACCCCTCTTGTATGAATTGTATCCTCTCTTGTATCAGTTGTATCCCCTCTTGTATGAATTGTATCCTCTCTTGTATGAATTGTATCCCCTCTTGTATGAATTGTATCCCCTCTTGTATCAGTTGTAACCCCTCTTGTATGAATTGTATCCTCTCTTGTATGAATTGTATCCCCTCTTGTATGAATTGTAACCCCTCTTGTATGAATTGTATCCCCTCTTGTATGAATTGTATCCTCTCTTGTATCAGTTGTATCCCCTCTTGTATGAATTGTATCCCATCTTGTATCAGTTGTATCCCCTCTTGTATGAATTGTATCCTCTCTTGTATCAGTTGTATCCCCTCTTGTATGAATTGTATCCCATCTTGTATCAGTTGTATCCCCTCTTGTATGAATTGTATCCCCTCTTGTATGAATTGTATCCTCTCTTGTATCAGTTGTATCCCCTCTTGTATGAATTGTATCCCCTCTTGTATGAATTGTATCCCCTCTTGTATGAATTGTATCCTCTCTTGTATCAGTTGTATCCCCTCTTGTATGAATTGTATCCTCTCTTGTATGAATTGTATCCCCTCTTGTATGAATTGTATCCTCTCTTGTATCAGTTGTATCCCCTCTTGTATGAATTGTATCCCCTCTTGTATGAATTGTATCCCCTCTTGTATGAATTGTATCCTCTCTTGTATCAGTTGTATCCCCTCTTGTATGAATTGTATCCCCTCTTGTATGAATTGTATCCCCTCTTGTATGAATTGTATCC
Source organism: Nemertoderma westbladi (assembly GCA_032718475.1). Classification (NCBI taxonomy): domain Eukaryota; kingdom Metazoa; phylum Xenacoelomorpha; order Nemertodermatida; family Nemertodermatidae; genus Nemertoderma; species Nemertoderma westbladi. The sequence goes on along the minus strand of JAUCBJ010009114.1, from coordinate 59,487 downwards.
TCTCTTGTATCAGTTGTAACCCCTCTTGTATGAATTGTATCCTCTCTTGTATCAGTTGTATCCCCTCTTGTATGAATTGTATCCTCTCTTGTATCAGTTGTATCCCCTCTTGTATGAATTGTATCCTCTCTTGTATGAATTGTATCCCCTCTTGTATGAATTGTATCCCCTCTTGTATCAGTTGTAACCCCTCTTGTATGAATTGTATCCCATCTTGTATGAATTGTATCCTCTCTTGTATCAGTTGTATCCCCTCTTGTATGAATTGTATCCCCTCTTGTATGAATTGTATCCTCTCTTGTATCAGTTGTAACCCCTCTTGTATGAATTGTATCCCCTCTTGTATGAATTGTATCCCCTCTTGTATCAGTTGTAACCCCTCTTGTATGAATTGTATCCTCTCTTGTATCAGTTGTAACCCCTCTTGTATGAATTGTATCCTCTCTTGTATCAGTTGTAACCCCTCTTGTATGAATTGTATCCTCTCTTGTATCAGTTGTATCCCCTCTTGTATGAATTGTATCCTCTCTTGTATCAGTTGTAACCCCTCTTGTATGAATTGTATCCTCTCTTGTATCAGTTGTAACCCCTCTTGTATGAATTGTATCCCATCTTGTATGAATTGTATCCTCTCTTGTATCAGTTGTATCCCCTCTTGTATGAATTGTATCCCCTCTTGTATGAATTGTATCCTCTCTTGTATCAGTTGTAACCCCTCTTGTATGAATTGTATCCTCTCTTGTATCAGTTGTAACCCCTCTTGTATGAATTGTATCCTCTCTTGTATCAGTTGTAACCCCTCTTGTATGAATTGTATCCTCTCTTGTATCAGTTGTATCCCCTCTTGTATGAATTGTATCCTCTCTTGTATCAGTTGTAACCCCTCTTGTATGAATTGTATCCTCTCTTGTATCAGTTGTAACCCCTCTTGTATGAATTGTATCCTCTCTTGTATCAGTTGTAACCCCTCTTGTATGAATTGTATCCTCTCTTGTATCAGTTGTATCCCCTCTTGTATGAATTGTATCCCCTCTTGTATCAGTTGTAACCCCTCTTGTATGAATTGTATCCTCTCTTGTATCAGTTGTAACCCCTCTTGTATGAATTGTATCCTCTCTTGTATCAGTTGTAACCCCTCTTGTATGAATTGTATCCTCTCTTGTATCAGTTGTAACCCCTCTTGTATGAATTGTATCCCCTCTTGTATGAATTGTATCCTCTCTTGTATCAGTTGTATCCCCTCTTGTATGAATTGTATCCTCTCTTGTATCAGTTGTATCCCCTCTTGTATGAATTGTATCCTCTCTTGTATCAGTTGTATCCCCTCTTGTATGAATTGTATCCTCTCTTGTATCAGTTGTAACCCCTCTTGTATGAATTGTATCCTCTCTTGTATCAGTTGTATCCCCTCTTGTATGAATTGTATCCTCTCTTGTATCAGTTGTATCCCCTCTTGTATGAATTGTATCCCCTCTTGTATGAATTGTATCCTCTCTTGTATCAGTTGTAACCCCTCTTGTATGAATTGTATCCTCTCTTGTATCAGTTGTAACCCCTCTTGTATGAATTGTATCCTCTCTTGTATCAGTTGTATCCCCTCTTGTATGAATTGTATCCTCTCTTGTATCAGTTGTAACCCCTCTTGTATGAATTGTATCCTCTCTTGTATCAGTTGTAACCCCTCTTGTATGAATTGTATCCTCTCTTGTATCAGTTGTAACCCCTCTTGTATGAATTGTATCCCCTCTTGTATGAATTGTATCCTCTCTTGTATCAGTTGTATCCCCTCTTGTATGAATTGTATCCCCTCTTGTATCAGTTGTATCCCCTCTTGTATGAATTGTATCCTCTCTTGTATCAGTTGTATCCCCTCTTGTATGAATTGTAACCCCTCTTGTATGAATTGTATCCTCTCTTGTATCAGTTGTAACCCCTCTTGTATGAATTGTATCCTCTCTTGTATCAGTTGTAACCCCTCTTGTATGAATTGTATCCTCTCTTGTATCAGTTGTAACCCCTCTTGTATGAATTGTATCCTCTCTTGTATCAGTTGTAACCCCTCTTGTATGAATTGTATCCCCTCTTGTATGAATTGTATCCCCTCTTGTATGAATTGTATCCTCTCTTGTATCAGTTGTATCCCCTCTTGTATGAATTGTATCCTCTCTTGTATCAGTTGTAACCCCTCTTGTATGAATTGTATCCTCTCTTGTATCAGTTGTATCCCCTCTTGTATGAATTGTATCCTCTCTTGTATCAGTTGTAACCCCTCTTGTATGAATTGTATCCCCTCTTGTATGAATTGTATCCTCTCTTGTATGAATTGTATCCTCTCTTGTATCAGTTGTAACCCCTCTTGTATGAATTGTATCCTCTCTTGTATCAGTTGTAACCCCTCTTGTATGAATTGTATCCTCTCTTGTATCAGTTGTAACCCCTCTTGTATGAATTGTATCCTCTCTTGTATCAGTTGTAACCCCTCTTGTATGAATTGTATCCTCTCTTGTATCAGTTGTAACCCCTCTTGTATGAATTGTATCCTCTCTTGTATCAGTTGTAACCCCTCTTGTATGAATTGTATCCTCTCTTGTATCAGTTGTATCCCCTCTTGTATGAATTGTATCCTCTCTTGTATCAGTTGTAACCCCTCTTGTATGAATTGTATCCTCTCTTGTATCAGTTGTATCCCCTCTTGTATGAATTGTATCCTCTCTTGTATGAATTGTATCCCCTCTTGTATGAATTGTATCCCCTCTTGTATCAGTTGTAACCCCTCTTGTATGAATTGTATCCTCTCTTGTATGAATTGTATCCACTCTTGTATGAATTGTATCCTCTCTTGTATCAGTTGTAACCCCTCTTGTATGAATTGTATCCTCTCTTGTATGAATTGTATCCCCTCTTGTATGAATTGTATCCCCTCTTGTATGAATTGTATCCTCTCTTGTATGAATTGTATCCCCTCTTGTATGAATTGTATCCCCTCTTGTATGAATTGTATCCTCTCTTGTATCAGTTGTAACCCCTCTTGTATGAATTGTATCCTCTCTTGTATCAGTTGTAACCCCTCTTGTATGAATTGTATCCTCTCTTGTATCAGTTGTAACCCCTCTTGTATGAATTGTATCCTCTCTTGTATCAGTTGTAACCCCTCTTGTATGAATTGTATCCTCTCTTGTATCAGTTGTAACCCCTCTTGTATGAATTGTATCCTCTCGTGTATGAATTGTATCCTCTCCTGTATGAATTGTATCCCCTCTTGTATGAATTGTATCCCCTCTTGTATCAGTTGTAACCCCTCTTGTATGAATTGTATCCTCTCTTGTATGAATTGTATCCCCTCTTGTATGAATTGTATCCTCTCTTGTATCAGTTGTAACCCCTCTTGTATGAATTGTATCCTCTCTTGTATCAGTTGTAACCCCTCTTGTATGAATTGTATCCTCTCTTGTATCAGTTGTAACCCCTCTTGTATGAATTGTATCCTCTCTTGTATGAATTGTATCCTCTCCTGTATGAATTGTATCCTCTCTTGTATGAATTGTAACCTCTCTTGTATGAATTGTATCCTCTCTTGTATCAGTTGTATCCACTCCTGTATGAATTGTATCCTCTCTTGTATCAGTTGTAACCCCTCTTGTATGAATTGTATCCTCTCTTGTATCAGTTGTAACCCCTCTTGTATGAATTGTATCCTCTCTTGTATCAGTTGTATCCACTCTTGTATGAATTGTATCCTCTCTTGTATCAGTTGTAACCCCTCTTGTATGAATTGTATCCTCTCTTGTATCAGTTGTAACCCCTCTTGTATGAATTGTATCCTCTCTTGTATCAGTTGTATCCACTCTTGTATGAATTGTATCCACTCTTGTATGAATTGTATCCTCTCTTGTATGAATTGTATCCTCTCTTGTATGAATTGTATCCTCTCTTGTATCAGTTGTATCCACTCCTGTATGAATTGTATCCTCTCTTGTATCAGTTGTAACCCCTCTTGTATGAATTGTATCCTCTCTTGTATCAGTTGTAACCCCTCTTGTATGAATTGTATCCTCTCTTGTATCAGTTGTAACCCCTCTTGTATGAATTGTATCCTCTCTTGTATCAGTTGTATCCACTCTTGTATGAATTGTATCCACTCTTGTATGAATTGTATCCTCTCTTGTATGAATTGTAACCCCTCTTGTATGAATTGTATCCTCTCTTGTATGAATTGTAACCCCTCTTGTATGAATTGTATCCTCTCTTGTATCAGTTGTAACCCCTCTTGTATGAATTGTATCCTCTCTTGTATCAGTTGTAACCCCTCTTGTATGAATTGTATCCTCTCTTGTATCAGTTGTAACCCCTCTTGTATGAATTGTATCCTCTCTTGTATCAGTTGTAACCCCTCTTGTATGAATTGTATCCTCTCTTGTATCAGTTGTAACCCCTCTTGTATGAATTGTATCCTCTCTTGTATGAATTGTATCCTCTCTTGTATCAGTTGTATCCACTCCTGTATGAATTGTATCCTCTCTTGTATCAGTTGTAACCCCTCTTGTATGAATTGTATCCTCTCTTGTATCAGTTGTAACCCCTCTTGTATGAATTGTATCCCCTCTTGTATCAGTTGTATCCACTCTTGTATGAATTGTATCCCCTCTTGTATGAATTGTATCCTCTCTTGTATGAATTGTATCCTCTCTTGTATCAGTTGTATCCACTCTTGTATGAATTGTATCCTCTCTTGTATCAGTTGTAACCCCTCTTGTATGAATTGTATCCTCTCTTGTATGAATTGTATCCTCTCTTGTATCAGTTGTATCCACTCCTGTATGAATTGTATCCTCTCTTGTATCAGTTGTAACCCCTCTTGTATGAATTGTATCCTCTCTTGTATCAGTTGTAACCCCTCTTGTATGAATTGTATCCCCTCTTGTATCAGTTGTATCCCCTCTTGTATGAATTGTATCCTCTCTTGTATGAATTGTATCCTCTCCTGTATGAATTGTATCCCCTCTTGTATGAATTGTATCCTCTCTTGTATCAGTTGTAACCCCTCTTGTATGAATTGTATCCTCTCTTGTATGAATTGTATCCCCTCTTGTATGAATTGTATCCTCTCTTGTATCAGTTGTAACCCCTCTTGTATGAATTGTATCCTCTCTTGTATCAGTTGTATCCACTCTTGTATGAATTGTATCCTCTCTTGTATCAGTTGTAACCCCTCTTGTATGAATTGTATCCTCTCTTGTATGAATTGTATCCCCTCTTGTATGAATTGTATCCTCTCTTGTATCAGTTGTAACCCCTCTTGTATGAATTGTATCCTCTCTTGTATGAATTGTATCCCCTCTTGTATGAATTGTATCCTCTCTTGTATCAGTTGTAACCCCTCTTGTATGAATTGTATCCTCTCTTGTATCAGTTGTAACCCCTCTTGTATGAATTGTATCCTCTCTTGTATGAATTGTATCCCCTCTTGTATGAATTGTATCCTCTCTTGTATCAGTTGTAACCCCTCTTGTATGAATTGTATCCTCTCTTGTATGAATTGTATCCCCTCTTGTATGAATTGTATCCTCTCTTGTATCAGTTGTAACCCCTCTTGTATGAATTGTATCCTCTCTTGTATGAATTGTATCCCCTCTTGTATGAATTGTATCCTCTCTTGTATCAGTTGTAACCCCTCTTGTATGAATTGTATCCTCTCTTGTATGAATTGTATCCACTCTTGTATCAGTTGTAACCCCTCTTGTATGAATTGTATCCTCTCTTGTATGAATTGTATCCACTCTTGTATCAGTTGTAACCCCTCTTGTATGAATTGTATCCCCTCTTGTATGAATTGTATCCTCTCTTGTATCAGTTGTAACCCCTCTTGTATGAATTGTATCCTCTCTTGTATCAGTTGTAACCCCTCTTGTATGAATTGTATCCTCTCTTGTATGAATTGTATCCACTCTTGTATCAGTTGTAACCCCTCTTGTATGAATTGTATCCTCTCTTGTATGAATTGTATCCACTCTTGTATCAGTTGTAACCCCTCTTGTATGAATTGTATCCTCTCTTGTATGAATTGTATCCACTCTTGTATCAGTTGTAACCCCTCTTGTATGAATTGTATCCCCTCTTGTATGAATTGTATCCTCTCTTGTATCAGTTGTAACCCCTCTTGTATGAATTGTATCCTCTCTTGTATCAGTTGTAACCCCTCTTGTATGAATTGTATCCTCTCTTGTATGAATTGTATCCACTCTTGTATCAGTTGTAACCCCTCTTGTATGAATTGTATCCTCTCTTGTATGAATTGTATCCACTCTTGTATCAGTTGTAACCCCTCTTGTATGAATTGTATCCTCTCTTGTATGAATTGTATCCCCTCTTGTATGAATTGTATCCCCTCTTGTATGAATTGTATCCTCTCTTGTATCAGTTGTATCCCCTCTTGTATGAATTGTATCCCCTCTTGTATGAATTGTATCCTCTCTTGTATCAGTTGTATCCCCTCTTGTATGAATTGTATCCCCTCTTGTATGAATTGTATCCCCTCTTGTATGAATTGTATCCTCTCTTGTATCAGTTGTATCCCCTCTTGTATGAATTGTATCCCCTCTTGTATGAATTGTATCCTCTCTTGTATCAGTTGTATCCCCTCTTGTATGAATTGTATCCCCTCTTGTATGAATTGTATCCCCTCTTGTATGAATTGTATCCACTCTTGTATCAGTTGTAACCCCTCTTGTATGAATTGTATCCTCTCTTGTATGAATTGTATCCCCTCTTGTATGAATTGTATCCCCTCTTGTATGAATTGTATCCTCTCTTGTATCAGTTGTATCCCCTCTTGTATGAATTGTATCCCCTCTTGTATGAATTGTATCCTCTCTTGTATGAATTGTATCCTCTCTTGTATGAATTGTATCCTCTCTTGTATCAGTTGTAACCCCTCTTGTATGAATTGTATCCTCTCTTGTATCAGTTGTATCCTCTCTTGTATGAATTGTATCCACTCTTGTATCAGTTGTAACCCCTCTTGTATGAATTGTATCCTCTCTTGTATGAATTGTATCCCCTCTTGTATGAATTGTATCCCCTCTTGTATGAATTGTATCCTCTCTTGTATCAGTTGTATCCCCTCTTGTATGAATTGTATCCCCTCTTGTATGAATTGTATCCTCTCTTGTATCAGTTGTATCCCCTCTTGTATGAATTGTATCCCCTCTTGTATGAATTGTATCCACTCTTGTATCAGTTGTAACCCCTCTTGTATGAATTGTATCCTCTCTTGTATGAATTGTATCCACTCTTGTATCAGTTGTAACCCCTCTTGTATGAATTGTATCCCCTCTTGTATGAATTGTATCCTCTCTTGTATCAGTTGTAACCCCTCTTGTATGAATTGTATCCTCTCTTGTATCAGTTGTAACCCCTCTTGTATGAATTGTATCCTCTCTTGTATGAATTGTATCCACTCTTGTATCAGTTGTAACCCCTCTTGTATGAATTGTATCCTCTCTTGTATGAATTGTATCCACTCTTGTATCAGTTGTAACCCCTCTTGTATGAATTGTATCCTCTCTTGTATGAATTGTATCCCCTCTTGTATGAATTGTATCCCCTCTTGTATGAATTGTATCCTCTCTTGTATCAGTTGTATCCCCTCTTGTATGAATTGTATCCCCTCTTGTATGAATTGTATCCTCTCTTGTATCAGTTGTAACCCCTCTTGTATGAATTGTATCCTCTCTTGTATCAGTTGTAACCCCTCTTGTATGAATTGTATCCTCTCTTGTATGAATTGTATCCACTCTTGTATCAGTTGTAACCCCTCTTGTATGAATTGTATCCTCTCTTGTATCAGTTGTAACCCCTCTTGTATGAATTGTATCCTCTCTTGTATGAATTGTATCCACTCTTGTATCAGTTGTAACCCCTCTTGTATGAATTGTATCCTCTCTTGTATCAGTTGTAACCCCTCTTGTATGAATTGTATCCTCTCTTGTATCAGTTGTAACCCCTCTTGTATGAATTGTATCCTCTCTTGTATGAATTGTATCCACTCTTGTATCAGTTGTAACCCCTCTTGTATGAATTGTATCCTCTCTTGTATCAGTTGTAACCCCTCTTGTATGAATTGTATCCTCTCTTGTATCAGTTGTAACCCCTCTTGTATGAATTGTATCCTCTCTTGTATGAATTGTATCCACTCTTGTATCAGTTGTAACCCCTCTTGTATGAATTGTATCCACTCTTGTATCAGTTGTAACCCCTCTTGTATGAATTGTATCCTCTCTTGTATCAGTTGTAACCCCTCTTGTATGAATTGTATCCTCTCTTGTATCAGTTGTAACCCCTCTTGTATGAATTGTATCCTCTCTTGTATGAATTGTATCCACTCTTGTATCAGTTGTAACCCCTCTTGTATGAATTGTATCCTCTCTTGTATCAGTTGTAACCCCTCTTGTATGAATTGTATCCTCTCTTGTATGAATTGTATCCACTCTTGTATCAGTTGTAACCCCTCTTGTATGAATTGTATCCTCTCTTGTATCAGTTGTAACCCCTCTTGTATGAATTGTATCCTCTCTTGTATCAGTTGTAACCCCTCTTGTATGAATTGTATCCTCTCTTGTATGAATTGTATCCACTCTTGTATCAGTTGTAACCCCTCTTGTATGAATTGTATCCTCTCTTGTATCAGTTGTAACCCCTCTTGTATGAATTGTATCCTCTCTTGTATCAGTTGTAACCCCTCTTGTATGAATTGTATCCTCTCTTGTATGAATTGTATCCACTCTTGTATCAGTTGTAACCCCTCTTGTATGAATTGTATCCCCTCTTGTATCAGTTGTATCCCCTCTTGTATGAATTGTATCCTCTCTTGTATCAGTTGTAACCCCTCTTGTATGAATTGTATCCACTCTTGTATCAGTTGTAACCCCTCTTGTATGAATTGTATCCCCTCTTGTATGAATTGTATCCTCTCTTGTATCAGTTGTAACCCCTCTTGTATGAATTGTATCCTCTCTTGTATCAGTTGTAACCCCTCTTGTATGAATTGTATCCTCTCTTGTATGAATTGTATCCACTCTTGTATCAGTTGTAACCCCTCTTGTATGAATTGTATCCTCTCTTGTATCAGTTGTGACCCCTCTTGTATGAATTGTATCCTCTCTTGTATGAATTGTATCCCCTCTTGTATGAATTGTATCCACTCTTGTATGAATTGTATCCTCTCTTGTATGAATTGTATCCCCTCTTGTATGAATTGTATCCTCTCTTGTATCAGTTGTAACCCCTCTTGTATGAATTGTATCCTCTCTTGTATGAATTGTATCCCCTCTTGTATGAATTGTATCCTCTCTTGTATCAGTTGTAACCCCTCTTGTATGAATTGTATCCTCTCTTGTATCAGTTGTAACCCCTCTTGTATGAATTGTATCCTCTCTTGTATCAGTTGTAACCCCTCTTGTATGAATTGTATCCTCTCTTGTATGAATTGTATCCCCTCTTGTATGAATTGTATCCTCTCTTGTATCAGTTGTAACCCCTCTTGTATGAATTGTATCCCCTCTTGTATGAATTGTATCCTCTCTTGTATGAATTGTATCCTCTCTTGTATGAATTGTATCCCCTCTTGTATGAATTGTATCCCCTCTTGTATGAATTGTATCCCCTCTTGTATGAATTGTATCCTCTCTTGTATCAGTTGTAACCCCTCTTGTATGAATTGTATCCCCTCTTGTATGAATTGTATCCCCTCTTGTATGAATTGTATCCTCTCTTGTATCAGTTGTAACCCCTCTTGTATGAATTGTATCCCCTCTTGTATGAATTGTATCCCCTCTTGTATGAATTGTATCCCCTCTTGTATGAATTGTATCCCCTCTTGTATGAATTGTATCCTCTCTTGTATCAGTTGTAACCCCTCTTGTATGAATTGTATCCCCTCTTGTATGAATTGTATCCCCTCTTGTATGAATTGTATCCTCTCTTGTATGAATTGTATCCACTCTTGTATCAGTTGTAACCCCTCTTGTATGAATTGTATCCCCTCTTGTATGAATTGTATCCCCTCTTGTATGAATTGTATCCTCTCTTGTATGAATTGTATCCACTCTTGTATCAGTTGTAACCCCTCTTGTATGAATTGTATCCCCTCTTGTATCAGTTGTAACCCCTCTTGTATGAATTGTATCCCCTCTTGTATGAATTGTATCCCCTCTTGTATGAATTGTATCCTCTCTTGTATCAGTTGTAACCCCTCTTGTATGAATTGTATCCCCTCTTGTATGAATTGTATCCCCTCTTGTATGAATTGTATCCTCTCTTGTATGAATTGTATCCACTCTTGTATCAGTTGTAACCCCTCTTGTATGAATTGTATCCTCTCTTGTATCAGTTGTAACCCCTCTTGTATGAATTGTATCCCCTCTTGTATGAATTGTATCCCCTCTTGTATGAATTGTATCCTCTCTTGTATGAATTGTATCCACTCTTGTATCAGTTGTAACCCCTCTTGTATGAATTGTATCCCCTCTTGTATGAATTGTATCCCCTCTTGTATGAATTGTATCCTCTCTTGTATCAGTTGTAACCCCTCTTGTATGAATTGTATCCCCTCTTGTATGAATTGTATCCCCTCTTGTATGAATTGTATCCTCTCTTGTATGAATTGTATCCTCTCTTGTATCAGTTGTAACCCCTCTTGTATGAATTGTATCCCCTCTTGTATGAATTGTATCCCATCTTGTATGAATTGTATCCCCTCTTGTATGAATTGTATCCCCTCTTGTATGAATTGTATCCTCTCTTGTATCAGTTGTAACCCCTCTTGTATGAATTGTATCCCCTCTTGTATGAATTGTATCCCCTCTTGTATGAATTGTATCCTCTCTTGTATGAATTGTATCCACTCTTGTATGAATTGTATCCCCTCTTGTATGAATTGTATCCCCTCTTGTATGAATTGTATCCTCTCTTGTATCAGTTGTAACCCCTCTTGTATGAATTGTATCCTCTCTTGTATGAATTGTATCCTCTCTTGTATGAATTGTATCCCCTCTTGTATGAATTGTATCCCCTCTTGTATGAATTGTATCCTCTCTTGTATGAATTGTATCCTCTCTTGTATGAATTGTATCCCCTCTTGTATGAATTGTATCCCCTCTTGTATGAATTGTATCCCCTCTTGTATGAATTGTATCCCCTCTTGTATGAATTGTATCCCCTCTTGTATGAATTGTATCCTCTCTTGTATCAGTTGTAACCCCTCTTGTATGAATTGTATCCTCTCTTGTATGAATTGTATCCTCTCTTGTATGAATTGTATCCCCTCTTGTATGAATTGTATCCCCTCTTGTATGAATTGTATCCTCTCTTGTATGAATTGTATCCTCTCTTGTATGAATTGTATCCCCTCTTGTATGAATTGTATCCCCTCTTGTATGAATTGTATCCCCTCTTGTATGAATTGTATCCCCTCTTGTATGAATTGTATCCTCTCTTGTATGAATTGTATCCTCTCTTGTATGAATTGTATCCCCTCTTGTATGAATTGTATCCCCTCTTGTATGAATTGTATCCCCTCTTGTATGAATTGTATCCTCTCTTGTATGAATTGTATCCTCTCCTGTATGAATTGTAACCCCTCTTGTATGAATTGTATCCTCTCTTGTATCAGTTGTAACCCCTCTTGTATGAATTGTATCCCCTCTTGTATGAATTGTATCCTCTCCTGTATGAATTGTAACCCCTCTTGTATGAATTGTATCCTCTCTTGTATCAGTTGTAACCCCTCTTGTATGAATTGTATCCACTCTTGTATGAATTGTATCCTCTCCTGTATGAATTGTAACCCCTCTTGTATGAATTGTATCCTCTCTTGTATGAATTGTATCCACTCTTGTATCAGTTGTATCCCATCTTGTATGAATTGTATCCTCTCCTGTATGAATTGTAACCCCTCTTGTATGAATTGTATCCTCTCTTGTATGAATTGTATCCACTCTTGTATCAGTTGTATCCCATCTTGTATGAATTGTATCCACTCTTGTATCAGTTGTATCCCATCTTGTATGAATTGTATCCCCTCTTGTATGAATTGTATCCTCTCTTGTATGAATTGTATCCCCTCTTGTATGAATTGTATCCACTCCTGTATGAATTGTATCCTCTCTTGTATCAGTTGTAACCCCTCTTGTATGAATTGTATCCTCTCTTGTATCAGTTGTAACCCCTCTTGTATGAATTGTATCCCCTCTTGTATGAATTGTATCCTCTCTTGTATCAGTTGTAACCCCTCTTGTATGAATTGTATCCCCTCTTGTATCAGTTGTATCCCATCTTGTATGAATTGTATCCTCTCTTGTATGAATTGTATCCACTCCTGTATGAATTGTATCCTCTCTTGTATCAGTTGTAACCCCTCTTGTATGAATTGTATCCTCTCTTGTATCAGTTGTATCCCATCTTGTATGAATTGTATCCTCTCTTGTATGAATTGTATCCACTCCTGTATGAATTGTATCCTCTCTTGTATCAGTTGTAACCCCTCTTGTATGAATTGTATCCTCTCTTGTATCAGTTGTAACCCCTCTTGTATGAATTGTATCCCCTCTTGTATGAATTGTATCCTCTCTTGTATCAGTTGTAACCCCTCTTGTATGAATTGTATCCTCTCTTGTATGAATTGTATCCTCTCTTGTATGAATTGTATCCCATCTTGTATGAATTGTATCCCCTCTTGTATGAATTGTATCCTCTCTTGTATGAATTGTATCCACTCCTGTATGAATTGTATCCTCTCTTGTATGAATTGTATCCCCTCTTGTATGAATTGTATCCCCTCTTGTATCAGTTGTAACCCCTCTTGTATGAATTGTATCCTCTCTTGTATGAATTGTATCCTCTCTTGTATGAATTGTATCCCCTCTTGTATGAATTGTATCCTCTCTTGTATGAATTGTATCCACTCCTGTATGAATTGTATCCCCTCTTGTATGAATTGTATCCCCTCTTGTATGAATTGTAACCCCTCTTGTATGAATTGTATCCTCTCTTGTATGAATTGTATCCCCTCTTGTATGAATTGTATCCTCTCCTGTATGAATTGTATCCCCTCTTGTATGAATTGTATCCTCTCTTGTATCAGTTGTAACCCCTCTTGTATGAATTGTATCCTCTCTTGTATGAATTGTATCCTCTCTTGTATGAATTGTATCCCATCTTGTATGAATTGTATCCCCTCTTGTATGAATTGTATCCTCTCTTGTATGAATTGTATCCACTCCTGTATGAATTGTATCCACTCCTGTATGAATTGTATCCTCTCTTGTATCAGTTGTAACCCCTCTTGTATGAATTGTATCCTCTCTTGTATCAGTTGTAACCCCTCTTGTATGAATTGTATCCCCTCTTGTATGAATTGTATCCTCTCTTGTATCAGTTGTAACCCCTCTTGTATGAATTGTATCCTCTCTTGTATGAATTGTATCCTCTCTTGTATGAATTGTATCCCATCTTGTATGAATTGTATCCCCTCTTGTATGAATTGTATCCTCTCTTGTATGAATTGTATCCTCTCTTGTATGAATTGTATCCTCTCTTGTATGAATTGTATCCCATCTTGTATGAATTGTATCCCCTCTTGTATGAATTGTATCCTCTCTTGTATCAGTTGTAACCCCTCTTGTATGAATTGTATCCCCTCTTGTATGAATTGTATCCACTCCTGTATGAATTGTATCCTCTCTTGTATCAGTTGTAACCCCTCTTGTATGAATTGTATCCTCTCTTGTATCAGTTGTATCCCATCTTGTATGAATTGTATCCTCTCTTGTATCAGTTGTAACCCCTCTTGTATGAATTGTATCCCCTCTTGTATGAATTGTATCCTCTCTTGTATGAATTGTATCCTCTCTTGTATGAATTGTATCCCCTCTTGTATGAATTGTATCCTCTCTTGTATGAATTGTATCCTCTCTTGTATGAATTGTATCCACTCCTGTATGAATTGTATCCTCTCTTGTATCAGTTGTAACCCCTCTTGTATGAATTGTATCCTCTCTTGTATCAGTTGTAACCCCTCTTGTATGAATTGTATCCTCTCTTGTATCAGTTGTAACCCCTCTTGTATGAATTGTATCCTCTCTTGTATGAATTGTATCCCATCTTGTATGAATTGTATCCACTCCTGTATGAATTGTATCCCCTCTTGTATCAGTTGTAACCCCTCTTGTATGAATTGTATCCCCTCTTGTATCAGTTGTATCCCCTCTTGTATGAATTGTATCCACTCTTGTATGAATTGTATCCCCTCTTGTATGAATTGTATCCTCTCTTGTATCAGTTGTATCCACTCTTGTATGAATTGTATCCCCTCTTGTATGAATTGTAACCCCTCTTGTATGAATTGTATCCTCTCTTGTATCAGTTGTATCCACTCTTGTATGAATTGTATCCTCTCTTGTATGAATTGTATCCCCTCTTGTATGAATTGTAACCCCTCTTGTATGAATTGTATCCTCTCTTGTATCAGTTGTATCCACTCTTGTATGAATTGTATCCTCTCCTGTATGAATTGTATCCCATCTTGTATGAATTGTATCCTCTCTTGTATCAGTTGTATCCACTCTTGTATGAATTGTATCCCCTCTTGTATGAATTGTAACCCCTCTTGTATGAATTGTATCCTCTCTTGTATCAGTTGTATCCACTCTTGTATGAATTGTATCCTCTCCTGTATGAATTGTATCCCATCTTGTATGAATTGTATCCTCTCTTGTATCAGTTGTATCCACTCTTGTATGAATTGTATCCCCTCTTGTATGAATTGTATCCCCTCTTGTATGAATTGTATCCCCTCTTGTATGAATTGTATCCCCTCTTGTATGAATTGTATCCCCTCTTGTATGAATTGTATCCCCTCTTGTATGAATTGTATCCTCTCTTGTATCAGTTGTATCCACTCTTGTATGAATTGTATCCTCTCTTGTATGAATTGTATCCCCTCTTGTATGAATTGTATCCCCTCTTGTATGAATTGTATCCCCTCTTGTATGAATTGTATCCTCTCTTGTATCAGTTGTAACCCCTCTTGTATGAATTGTATCCTCTCTTGTATCAGTTGTAACCCCTCTTGTATGAATTGTATCCTCTCTTGTATCAGTTGTAACCCCTCTTGTATGAATTGTATCCCCTCTTGTATGAATTGTATCCTCTCCTGTATGAATTGTATCCTCTCTTGTATGAATTGTAACCCCTCTTGTATGAATTGTATCCTCTCTTGTATCAGTTGTAACCCCTCTTGTATGAATTGTATCCTCTCTTGTATCAGTTGTAACCCCTCTTGTATGAATTGTATCCCCTCTTGTATGAATTGTATCCCCTCTTGTATGAATTGTAACCCCTCTTGTATGAATTGTATCCTCTCTTGTATCAGTTGTAACCCCTCTTGTATGAATTGTATCCCCTCTTGTATGAATTGTAACCCCTCTTGTATGAATTGTATCCTCTCTTGTATCAGTTGTAACCCCTCTTGTATGAATTGTATCCTCTCTTGTATCAGTTGTAACCCCTCTTGTATCAGTTGTAACCCCTCTTGTATGAATTGTATCCTCTCTTGTATCAGTTGTAACCCCTCTTGTATGAATTGTATCCCCTCTTGTATGAATTGTAACCCCTCTTGTATGAATTGTATCCTCTCTTGTATCAGTTGTAACCCCTCTTGTATGAATTGTATCCCCTCTTGTATGAATTGTATCCCCTCTTGTATGAATTGTATCCTCTCTTGTATCAGTTGTATCCCCTCTTGTATGAATTGTATCCTCTCTTGTATCAGTTGTAACCCCTCTTGTATGAATTGTATCCTCTCTTGTATCAGTTGTAACCCCTCTTGTATGAATTGTATCCTCTCTTGTATCAGTTGTAACCCCTCTTGTATGAATTGTATCCCCTCTTGTATGAATTGTATCCCCTCTTGTATGAATTGTATCCTCTCTTGTATCAGTTGTATCCCCTCTTGTATGAATTGTATCCTCTCTTGTATGAATTGTATCCCCTCTTGTATCAGTTGTATCCCCTCTTATATGAATTGTATCCCCTCTTGTATGAATTGTATCCCATCTTGTATGAATTGTATCCTCTCTTGTATGAATTGTATCCTCTCCTGTATGAATTGTATCCTCTCTTGTATGAATTGTATCCTCTCTTGTATCAGTTGTATCCCCTCTTGTATGAATTGTATCCTCTCTTGTATCAGTTGTATCCCCTCTTGTATGAATTGTATCCTCTCTTGTATCAGTTGTATCCACTCTTGTATGAATTGTATCCTCTCTTGTATGAATTGTATCCCCTCTTGTATGAATTGTATCCCCTCTTGTATGAATTGTATCCTCTCTTGTATGAATTGTATCCTCTCTTGTATCAGTTGTATCCCCTCTTGTATGAATTGTATCCCCTCTTGTATGTATTGTATCCCCTCTTGTATGAATTGTATCCCCTCTTGTATGAATTGTATCCTCTCTTGTATCAGTTGTAACCCCTCTTGTATGAATTGTATCCCCTCTTGTATCAGTTGTATCCCCTCTTGTATGAATTGTATCCTCTCTTGTATGAATTGTATCCCCTCTTGTATGAATTGCATCCTCTCTTGTATGAATTGTATCCCCTCTTGTATCAGTTGTAACCCCTCTTGTATGAATTGTATCCTCTCTTGTATCAGTTGTATCCCCTCTTGTATGAATTGTATCCTCTCTTGTATCAGTTGTATCCCCTCTTGTATGAATTGTATCCTCTCTTGTATCAGTTGTATCCACTCTTGTATGAATTGTATCCTCTCTTGTATGAATTGTATCCCCTCTTGTATGAATTGTATCCCCTCTTGTATGAATTGTATCCCCTCTTGTATGAATTGTATCCACTCTTGTATGAATTGTATCCACTCTTGTATGAATTGTATCCCCTCTTGTATGAATTGTATCCTCTCGTGTATGAATTGTATCCACTCCTGTATGAATTGTATCCTCTCTTGTATCAGTTGTATCCCCTCTTGTATGAATTGTATCCTCTCTTGTATCAGTTGTAACCCCTCTTGTATGAATTGTATCCCCTCTTGTATCAGTTGTATCCCCTCTTGTATGAATTGTATCCTCTCTTGTATCAGTTGTATCCCCTCTTGTATGAATTGTATCCTCTCTTGTATCAGTTGTATCCCCTCTTGTATGAATTGTATCCTCTCTTGTATCAGTTGTATCCACTCTTGTATGAATTGTATCCTCTCTTGTATGAATTGTATCCCCTCTTGTATGAATTGTATCCCCTCTTGTATGAATTGTATCCTCTCTTGTATGAATTGTATCCTCTCTTGTATCAGTTGTATCCCCTCTTGTATGAATTGTAACCCCTCTTGTATGAATTGTAACCCCTCTTGTATGAATTGTATCCCCTCTTGTATCAGTTGTATCCCCTCTTGTATCAGTTGTATCCCCTCTTGTATGAATTGTATCCTCTCTTGTATCAGTTGTATCCACTCTTGTATGAATTGTATCCTCTCTTGTATGAATTGTATCCCCTCTTGTATGAATTGTAACCTCTCTTGTATGAATTGTATCCCCTCTTGTATCAGTTGTATCCCCTCTTGTATCAGTTGTATCCCCTCTTGTATGAATTGTATCCTCTCTTGTATCAGTTGTATCCACTCTTGTATGAATTGTATCCTCTCTTGTATGAATTGTATCCCCTCTTGTATGAATTGTAACCTCTCTTGTATGAATTGTATCCCCTCTTGTATCAGTTGTATCCCCTCTTGTATCAGTTGTATCCCCTCTTGTATGAATTGTATCCTCTCTTGTATCAGTTGTATCCACTCTTGTATGAATTGTATCCTCTCTTGTATGAGTTGTATCCCCTCTTGTATGAATTGTATCCACTCTTGTATGAATTGTATCCCCTCTTGTATCAGTTGTATCCCCTCTTGTATGAATTGTATCCTCTCTTGTATCAGTTGTATCCACTCTTGTATGAATTGTATCCTCTCTTGTATGAATTGTATCCCCTCTTGTATGAATTGTATCCCCTCTTGTATGAATTGTAACCCCTCTTGTATGAATTGTATCCCCTCTTGTATCAGTTGTATCCCCTCTTGTATGAATTGTATCCTCTCTTGTATCAGTTGTATCCACTCTTGTATGAATTGTATCCTCTCTTGTATGAATTGTATCCCCTCTTGTATGAATTGTATCCCCTCTTGTATGAATTGTATCCTCTCTTGTATGAATTGTATCCTCTCTTGTATCAGTTGTATCCCCTCTTGTATGAATTGTATCCTCTCTTGTATGAATTGTATCCTCTCTTGTATGAATTGTATCCTCTCTTGTATCAGTTGTATCCCCTCTTGTATGAATTGTATCCTCTCTTGTATCAGTTGTATCCCCTCTTGTATGAATTGTATCCTCTCTTGTATCAGTTGTATCCACTCTTGTATGAATTGTATCCCCTCTTGTATGAATTGTATCCTCTCTTGTATGAATTGTATCCCTTCTTGTAGGAATTGTATCCTCTCTTGTATGAATTGTATCCTCTCTTGTATCAGTTGTATCCCCTCTTGTATGAATTGTATCCACTCTTGTATGAATTGTATCCCCTCTTGTATGAATTGTATCCTCTCTTGTATGAATTGTATCCCCTCTTGTATGAATTGTATCCCCTCTTGTATGAATTGTATCCCCTCTTGTATGAATTGTATCCCCTCTTGTATGAATTGTATCCTCTCTTGTATCAGTTGTATCCCCTCTTGTATGAATTGTATCCACTCTTGTATGAATTGTATCCCCTCTTGTATGAATTGTATCCTCTCTTGTATCAGTTGTATCCCCTCTTGTATGAATTGTATCCACTCTTGTATGAATTGTATCCCCTCTTGTATGAATTGTATCCTCTCTTGTATCAGTTGTATCCCCTCTTGTATGAATTGTATCCACTCTTGTATGAATTGTATCCCCTCTTGTATGAATTGTATCCCCTCTTGTATGAATTGTATCCTCTCTTGTATCAGTTGTATCCCCTCTTGTATGAATTGTATCCACTCTTGTATGAATTGTATCCCCTCTTGTATGAATTGTATCCTCTCTTGTATCAGTTGTATCCCCTCTTGTATGAATTGTATCCACTCTTGTATGAATTGTATCCCCTCTTGTATGAATTGTATCCCCTCTTGTATGAATTGTATCCCCTCTTGTATGAATTGTATCCACTCTTGTATGAATTGTATCCCCTCTTGTATGAATTGTATCCTCTCTTGTATCAGTTGTATCCCCTCTTGTATGAATTGTATCCACTCTTGTATGAATTGTATCCCCTCTTGTATGAATTGTAACCCCTCTTGTATGAATTGTATCCCCTCTTGTATCAGTTGTATCCCCTCTTGTATGAATTGTATCCTCTCTTGTATCAGTTGTATCCACTCTTGTATGAATTGTATCCTCTCTTGTATGAATTGTATCCCCTCTTGTATGAATTGTATCCCCTCTTGTATGAATTGTATCCTCTCTTGTATGAATTGTATCCTCTCTTGTATCAGTTGTATCCCCTCTTGTATGAATTGTATCCTCTCTTGTATGAATTGTATCCTCTCTTGTATGAATTGTATCCTCTCTTGTATCAGTTGTATCCCCTCTTGTATGAATTGTATCCTCTCTTGTATCAGTTGTATCCCCTCTTGTATGAATTGTATCCTCTCTTGTATCAGTTGTATCCACTCTTGTATGAATTGTATCCCCTCTTGTATGAATTGTATCCTCTCTTGTATGAATTGTATCCCTTCTTGTAGGAATTGTATCCTCTCTTGTATGAATTGTATCCTCTCTTGTATCAGTTGTATCCCCTCTTGTATGAATTGTATCCACTCTTGTATGAATTGTATCCCCTCTTGTATGAATTGTATCCTCTCTTGTATGAATTGTATCCCCTCTTGTATGAATTGTATCCCCTCTTGTATGAATTGTATCCCCTCTTGTATGAATTGTATCCCCTCTTGTATGAATTGTATCCTCTCTTGTATCAGTTGTATCCCCTCTTGTATGAATTGTATCCACTCTTGTATGAATTGTATCCCCTCTTGTATGAATTGTATCCTCTCTTGTATCAGTTGTATCCCCTCTTGTATGAATTGTATCCACTCTTGTATGAATTGTATCCCCTCTTGTATGAATTGTATCCTCTCTTGTATCAGTTGTATCCCCTCTTGTATGAATTGTATCCACTCTTGTATGAATTGTATCCCCTCTTGTATGAATTGTATCCCCTCTTGTATGAATTGTATCCTCTCTTGTATCAGTTGTATCCCCTCTTGTATGAATTGTATCCCCTCTTGTATGAATTGTATCCTCTTTTGTATGAATTGTATCCCCCCTTGTATGAATTGTATCCCCTCTTGTATCAGTTGTATCCCCTCTTGTATCAGTTGTACCCCCTCTTGTATGAATTGTATCCTCTCTTGTATCAGTTGTATCCCCTCTTGTATGAATTGTATCCACTCTTGTATGAATTGTATCCCCTCTTGTATGAATTGTATCCCCTCTTGTATGAATTGTATCCTCTCTTGTATCAGTTGTATCCCCTCTTGTATGAATTGTATCCCCTCTTGTATGAATTGTATCCCATCTTGTATGAATTGTATCCCCTCTTGTATGAATTGTATCCTCTTTTGTATGAATTGTATCCCCCCTTGTATGAATTGTATCCCCTCTTGTATCAGTTGTATCCTCTCTTGTATCAGTTGTACCCCCTCTTGTATGAATTGTATCCCATCTTGTATGAATTGTATCCTCTCTTGTATCAGTTGTATCCCCTCTTGTATGAATTGTATCCACTCTTGTATGAATTGTATCCCCTCTTGTATGAATTGTATCCACTCTTGTATGAATTGTATCCCCTCTTGTATAAATTGTATCCCATCTTGTATGAATTGTATCCTCTCTTGTATGAATTGTATCCCCTCTTGTATGAATTGTATCCTCTCTTGTATGAATTGTATCCTCTCTTGTATCAGTTGTATCCACTCTTGTATGAATTGTATCCTCTCTTGTATGAATTGTATCCTCTCTTGTATCAGTTGTATCCCCTCTTGTATGAATTGTATCCCCTCTTGTATGAATTGTATCCCCTCTTGTATGAATTGTATCCCCTCTTGTATGAATTGTATCCCCTCTTGTATGAATTGTATCCCCTCTTGTATGAATTGTATCCCCTCTTGTATGAATTGTATCCCCTCTTGTATGAATTGTATCCCCTCTTGTATGAATTGTATCCCCTCTTGTATGAATTGTATCCTCTCTTGTATGAATTGTATCCTCTCTTGTATGAATTGTATCCTCTCTTGTATCAGTTGTATCCTCTCTTGTATGAATTGTATCCCCTCTTGTATGAATTGTATCCTCTCTTGTATGAATTGTATCTGCTCTTGTATGAATTGTATCCCCTCTTGTATGAATTGTATCCCCTCTTGTATCAGTTGTATCCCCTCTTGTATGAATTGTATCCTCTCTTGTATGAATTGTATCCTCTCTTGTATCAGTTGTATCCTCTCTTGTATGAATTGTATCCCCTCTTGTATGAATTGTATCCTCTCTTGTATGAATTGTATCCTCTCTTGTATCAGTTGTATCCTCTCTTGTATGAATTGTATCCCCTCTTGTATGAATTGTATCCTCTCTTGTATGAATTGTATCTGCTCTTGTATGAATTGTATCCCCTCTTGTATGAATTGTATCCTCTCTTGTATCAGTTGTATCCTCTCTTGTATGAATTGTATCCCCTCTTGTATGAATTGTATCCTCTCTTGTATGAATTGTATCTGCTCTTGTATGAATTGTATCCCCTCTTGTATCAATTGTATCCCCTCTTGTATGAATTGTATCCCCTCTTGTATGAATTGTATCCCCTCTTGTATGAATTGTATCCCCTCTTGTATGAATTGTATCCCCTCTTGTATCAGTTGTATCCCCTCTTGTATGAATTGTATCCTCTCTTGTATGAATTGTATCCCCTCTTGTATGAATTGTATCCTCTCTTGTATGAATTGTATCTCCTCTTGTATGAATTGTATCCCCTCTTGTATGAATTGTATCCCCTCTTGTATGAATTGTATCCCCTCTTGTATGAATTGTATCCCCTCTTGTATGAATTGTATCCTCTCTTGTATGAATTGTATCCTCTCTTGTATGAATTGTATCCCCTCTTGTATGAATTGTATCCCCTCTTGTATGAATTGTATCCCCTCTTGTATGAATTGTATCCCCTCTTGTATGAATTGTATCCCCTCTTGTATGAATTGTATCCCCTCTTGTATGAATTGTATCCCCTCTTGTATGAATTGTATCCCCTCTTGTATGAATTGTATCCTCTCTTGTATGAATTGTATCCTCTCTTGTATGAATTGTATCCCCTCTTGTATGAATTGTATCCCCTCTTGTATGAATTGTATCCCCTCTTGTATGAATTGTATCCCCTCTTGTATGAATTGTATCCCCTCTTGTATGAATTGTATCCCCTCTTGTATGAATTGTATCCCCTCTTGTATGAATTGTATCCTCTCTTGTATGAATTGTATCCTCTCTTGTATGAATTGTATCCTCTCTTGTATCAGTTGTATCCCCTCTTGTATGAATTGTATCCCCTCTTGTATGAATTGTATCCCCTCTTGTATGAATTGTATCCCCTCTTGTATGAATTGTATCCTCTCTTGTATGAATTGTATCCTCTCTTGTATGAATTGTATCCTCTCTTGTATCAGTTGTATCCCCTCTTGTATGAATTGTATCCACTCTTGTATGAATTGTATCCTCTCTTGTATGAATTGTATCCTCTCTTGTATCAGTTGTATCCCCTCTTGTATGAATTGTATCCACTCTTGTATGAATTGTATCCTCTCTTGTATGAATTGTATCCTCTCTTGTATCAGTTGTATCCCCTCTTGTATGAATTGTATCCCCTCTTGTATGAATTGTATCCCCTCTTGTATGAATTGTATCCCCTCTTGTATGAATTGTATCCCCTCTTGTATGAATTGTATCCCCTCTTGTATGAATTGTATCCCCTCTTGTATGAATTGTATCCCCTCTTGTATGAATTGTATCCCCTCTTGTATGAATTGTATCCCCTCTTGTATGAATTGTATCCCCTCTTGTATGAATTGTATCCTCTCTTGTATGAATTGTATCCTCTCTTGTATGAATTGTATCCTCTCTTGTATCAGTTGTATCCCCTCTTGTATGAATTGTATCCCCTCTTGTATGAATTGTATCCCCTCTTGTATGAATTGTATCCCCTCTTGTATGAATTGTATCCTCTCTTGTATGAATTGTATCCTCTCTTGTATCAGTTGTATCCCCTCTTGTATGAATTGTATCCTCTCTTGTATGAATTGTATCCTCTCTTGTATGAATTGTATCCCCTCTTGTATGAATTGTATCCCATCTTGTATGAATTGTATCCACTCTTGTATGAATTGTACCCCCTCTTGTATGAATTGTATCCCCTCTTGTATGAATTGTATCCACTCTTGTATGAATTGTATCCTCTCTTGTATGAATTGTATCCCCTCTTGTATGAATTGTATCCTCTCTTGTATGAATTGTATCCCATCTTGTATGAATTGTATCCTCTCTTGTATGAATTGTATCCTCTCTTGTATGAATTGTATCCTCTCTTGTATCAGTTGTATCCCCTCTTGTATGAATTGTATCCACTCTTGTATGAATTGTATCCCCTCTTGTATGAATTGTATCCCCTCTTGTATCAGTTGTATCCCCTCTTGTATGAATTGTATCCCCTCTTGTATGAATTGTATCCACTCTTGTATGAATTGTATCCACTCTTGTATCAGTTGTATCCCCTCTTGTATGAATTGTATCCCCTCTTGTATGAATTGTATCCCCTCTTGTATGAATTGTACCCCCTCTTGTATGAATTGTATCCTCTCTTGTATGAATTGTATCCCCTCTTGTATGAATTGTATCCTCTCTTGTATCAGTTGTACCCCCTCTTGTATGAATTGTATCCCCTCTTGTATGAATTGTATCCCCTCTTGTATGAATTGTACCCCCTCTTGTATGAATTGTATCCCCTCTTGTATGAATTGTATCCTCTCTTGTATGAATTGTATCCCCTCTTGTATGAATTGTATCCCCTCTTGTATGAATTGTATCCCATCTTGTATGAATTGTATCCTCTCGTGTATGAATTGTATCCCCTCTTGTATGAATTGTATCCCCTCTTGTATGAATTGTATCCCCTCTTGTATGAATTGTATCCCCTCTTGTATGAATTGTATCCTCTCGTGTATGAATTGTATCCCATCTTGTATGAATTGTATCCCCTCTTGTATGAATTGTATCCCATCTTGTATGAATTGTATCCTCTCGTGTATGAATTGTATCCCCTCTTGTATGAATTGTATCCCATCTTGTATGAATTGTATCCACTCTTGTATGAATTGTATCCCCTCTTGTATGAATTGTATCCCATCTTGTATGAATTGTATCCTCTCGTGTATGAATTGTATCCCCTCTTGTATGAATTGTATCCCCTCTTGTATGAATTGTATCCTCTCTTGTATGAATTGTATCCCCTCTTGTATGAATTGTATCCCCTCTTGTATGAATTGTATCCCCTCTTGTATGAATTGTATCCACTCTTGTATGAATTGTATCCCCTCTTGTATGAATTGTATCCCATCTTGTATGAATTGTATCCTCTCGTGTATGAATTGTATCCCCTCTTGTATGAATTGTATCCCATCTTGTATGAATTGTATCCACTCTTGTATGAATTGTATCCTCTCTTGTATGAATTGTATCCCCTCTTGTATGAATTGTATCCCCTCTTGTATGAATTGTATCCCATCTTGTATGAATTGTATCCACTCTTGTATGAATTGTATCCCCTCTTGTATGAATTGTATCCCCTCTTGTATGAATTGTATCCCCTCTTGTATGAATTGTATCCTCTCGTGTATGAATTGTATCCCATCTTGTATGAATTGTATCCCCTCTTGTATGAATTGTATCCCCTCTTGTATGAATTGTATCCACTCTTGTATGAATTGTATCCCCTCTTGTATGAATTGTATCCCCTCTTGTATGAATTGTATCCCCTCTTGTATGAATTGTATCCCCTCTTGTATGAATTGTATCCCCTCTTGTATGAATTGTATCCTCTCGTGTATGAATTGTATCCTCTCTTGTATGAATAGTATCCCCTCTTGTATGAATTGTATCCCATCTTGTATGAATTGTATCCACTCTTGTATGAATTGTATCCTCTCTTGTATGAATTGTATCCCCTCTTGTATGAATTGTATCCCCTCTTGTATGAATTGTATCCCATCTTGTATG